>NW_012195024.1:944154-1003740 GCF_000504015.1 Erythranthe guttata
TTTTCGGTTTTTTTTTGCCCATGGGGGGGGTTTTTTTTTTTTTGGGGGGGGCCCCAAGGTTTTTAGGGGGCCCCCTTTTTTCAAAAAAAGGAAAAAAAAAATTTTTTTGGGCCCCAAAAAAAAAAAAAAAAAAAAAAAAGGGGAATTATTTTTTAATTTTTTCCATTTTCCAGGTAGGAAAAAAAATTTAAATTTTTTTTAAAAATATATGCCCCTAAAGGGGTTCCAGGGCCCTTTTGTTTTTTTTTTTTAGAGCCTTGGATATAAAAATTCAAAGGCGGAAAGGAAAATTTTCAAAATTTTTTTTTAAAATGGAAAAAGTTTAACCCATTTAAAATTGGTTTTATTTAAAATTTAAAAAATTTTTAAAATTTAAAAAAAATGGGGGGGAATAACCAAAAAATTTAGGGGTTAAGATACTTTTTTCAAAACCTTTGGGGGGGCCAAAAGTAATATTCAAAAAATATTATGCCAAAACAGCAAAAAAATTTTTTTTTTTCTTGGGGGTCAACTCCCCCCCCCCCCCCCCCTATGTAGTACCGTCAGTGCACCTGATCATCAACACTATCACATGTTATGCGGCTACCTCATCAGCCATTTTTTTATTTTTTATTATTATTATTATTATTTTTAATTTTTTTAATTTTTTTTCTATCAAGTATATTAATCTACTATGATGAAGCATAGTTGATTAAGTAACTGATTACTAAAGATAAAAAACACAACTACATAAAAACGAAAATCAACATTTTCTTTAACACTTATGAGGGGAATTTTTGTCACTGTTTTTATCCTAGGGGGTTTTTTGGTCTTTTAAAAAAGTAAAATGCCCGTGTAGGGCGGTGTCTGTAATTTCAAAAAAATTAGGACACAACTCTTATGTTTTAGAGAAAGCCCAAAAAAAAAAAAAAAAAAATGCACGTTTTCTTTTCTCTGTAATACACCTATCCTCTGTCTACTTTGAAAGTCCACCAAAAAGTCCAAAACTAGATCTAGCAGCGACCGCGACCAGCGACGGTGACAGCGACCAGGAACACGAGCTATAAGGGGCGCTACGGTTAAACGATCCTCTTCCTCCATTCCTAGTATTTTTGAAAATGTCATGCTGCCATCGCCGTGTCCGTGCATCATAAGTCCTTGAATACGGTCTATTACATAACCGACCTTCACTTTATTTTATTTGGTTTCTAAATTATACTAGTAACTTACCCGTGCGATGCACGGGAGTCAAATTCAAGATTTAAATTTGATTCAACAAAACACGATTAAAAAAAAGATAATATAAACTTAGTATAATTTAAAATATTGGACCAAATAACATCAAGCCAACTTTTTCTTATCAATCGCCAAAATAAATAGTTAATATAATATGTCCGATACGTATTCCAATAGAGATGGATGGCAATGGGGTGGGTATCGGGTGGGTTTTGCAATCCACATCCCGTCCCACGAGGAAATTCCCCGTCCCCATCAAAATCCCCGAATTGTTAAGTTGGCATGCCCACACCCACCTCGCAAAAGACCTGTAAATAGATATTTTTTTCTTTTTTATAATTTTCCTTGAAAGATTTCCAATAAATTTCTTACGATAATAAAAAAAAATTCAAATAGCATAAATTATCATGCTACAAATTAAAGTATTTTAAAATGAATAACTAATATTATATATATATATATATATATATATATATATATATATATATATATATATCTATCTATATATATATATATATATATATATATATATATACGGGTGGGTACGATGCGGTTACACGCATATCCTTTTCGCTTTGCATTCAGTTTAAATTTTTTCCTAAATACCTATATTCATCCTATAATTTTTTTAGCGGTAAATACATGTTAATTTCAGCTGAATACATCTATGGAAAAATATAAACTTACATGCGTTTGATTCCAACTTTTGTTGATGTCATCAACAAAAAAAAATTGTCGTCTCTGAAACTTTGTGGCAAGGTGAAGTTTAATTGAATCAACATTAACTTGAAGAATGTGATTGTCCGTTTTATTAACTTGAAGCCTAGTTTCATTGCACATTCCTATTGCATGATCGATATTCGTATGAATGAACTTGAATTTCAACCTATGTGAAGGGAGTTCGGAGCACGACACGTCGTTGAGAAATTCGATTGAAAATTTATAACTTGAAGCAAATAAGTTATCTTTTACCATTATTAATATTCTTCTACCCATTTTTAAAATATTATATCTAGTCTTGTTAACAACAAACCTAATATAGAATTTATTACCTAGATTTAAATGAGTTTAATTCGTCAAAGTAATTAAAATAGTTCAAAAAAACATAATATACCAAACAATAAGTTTACAAATAAAAAGAATATATGATATTACATTGTTGTTTACTCAACTTTTAAATATTTTATCGAGTTGTGGTAACAAAATACATATTTTAACGTGTTTCCCAATTTAAATGGGTTTGATTTTTTCGGAACAATAAAATAGTAAAATATACATAATTCACAAACAAATAACTTAAAAAAAAAATTACCATTTCGACCATAATAAAATTTCATTCACCTATTTTTCAAATCTTGTATCTTGTAATGGTAATGAAATAAATATTTTAAAATTTATTTTACCGAAATTTAAATAAGTTTAGAATAGTAAATTAATTGAAATAGTTCAATACAAATAACTCACCTAACAATAACTTACAAAATTTGTTATTTTAGCATTAAATAAATATATCCACCCATTTTTTAAAGCTTTCGTCTTACACAATAGATATTATAAAAATTATTTATTTAAATTTAGATGGGTTTAGTTAGTTAAAGACACTAAAATAGTTCAACCCATATAATTCCCAAAGTAATAACTTTTAAAAATTATATGATTTGGCAATTACTATATTTCATTTAACCATTTTTTCAGTCTCATATCTAATTGCGGTAATGAAATATAAATTTTAAAACTTAGTTATCTCAGATTAGTTTAATAGATTAAAATAGTTCAATGTAAATAATTCACCAAAAAAAATAATTTAAAAAAATAAAATTGTTATTTCCCCCTCATAAAATATTGTTTACCTTTTCTTAAAATCTTGTATCTTGTGATTGCAACAATATAGATATTTGAAATATTATTTATCTTAATTTAAATGGGTTTTAATTTTTCCAAAATAATTAAAATAGTACAACTCACACAATTCATCATACAATAACATAAAAAGTGACAATTACAATTTTAACACAATATATAAAATTTTATTTACCCATATTTGAACCTTTTGTCTAAATGTAGTAACGAAATTATTTTTTTAAAATCTATTCATCCCAATTTAAACGGATTTGGGTTTATTAAAATAATTAATTCAACACACATAATTCCCCAAACAGTAACTTAAAAACAATATCATTTTAGATTTTAAAATTTTAGTTATCATTTCCTTAAATATTTAACTCTAGTTGTTGTAATGAAATATATATTCTAAAAAATATTTATCCCTGTTCAATTTTAGATATGTGTCAGAATATTAAAATAGTAACCAAACAATAAATTACAATAAAAAAAATATTAATTTACCATTATAAAAATATCATTTACCAATTTTTAAATTTCTTATCTCGTAGTGGTAAAGAAATAAGTACTTGAAAAATTATTTACCGAAATTTCCTCAAAAGAAATAAAACTATTTATCCAAATTTAAATGAGTTTGTGATTAGTTAAAGTAATTAAAATAAGTCAATACATAATTCACCAAATAATAACTAACACCAAAAATAATTTACCGTTATAAAATTTTATTTACATATTATTAAATATTTTATTTAGTGATGGTAACAAAATGGGTATCTTATAAATTATTTACCCAAATTTATATGGATTAAGATTTTTTAAATAAATGTTGACAAAAAAATATAGTTTTAAATAAACTCAAATAGTTCAAAGTTTAAACCACATAATTCACCAAACAATAACTAAAATAATAAAAGTTATTATTTTTTCATTACTAAATATTGTATCTAATAGTGGTAACGAAATATAAATTTTAAAATTATTTATCGTAATTTAAATGAGCTTAAGTTAGTTGTTCAAGATACTAAAATAGTTTAAAGCACATAAGTCACCAAAACATAACTTTAAAAAAATGAAAATTATTAATTTTACAAATATCGTTCACCCAATGTTTCAAATCTTGTATCTCGTGGTGGTAACGGTATACATATTTTAAACATTATTTATCCATATTTAAATAAGTTTTATATTTTTCGAAACAATCTAAGTATTTCAATACACATAATTATTCACCAAAATATAACTTAAAAAATAATTTCTTTTTATTTTACCAATATAAGAAAGATCCATTTTTTGAATATTTTATCTAGATTTAGTAACAAACCAAATATTGTATAAATAATTTATCCCATTAAGTGGATTTGAGTTTGTCAAAACAATAAAAATAATTAAATAAACAATCATTTAAAAATATAAATTATTCGTTTACCATTATAAAATTTTGTTTATAAAATATTAGAATCGAATAATTATAGTATAATCATATATATAATATAATTGCACTTTTTTGCTTATAAAGCTTCGGTATTCACATTTTCATATAATTTTCCTTAATCATTCCATAATCATGAATATAAATTTCCATATAATACGTAGTAACTGTGCATGGTTAGAGGATATTATCAATTGATTTCATAATTATGCACAATTTAACTATATTAAGGCAAGATGGCAGTAAGTACAACATATTAAGTGTAATCTGGTACGCAAAATAACAGAAAATATGCAATATATACAATTATCAACAATGGACAGAGAACATGATGAACAACTTAAAAAAAAACAATGCAAAAAAGAATATCAAGAATAACATGATAATAAAAAATAAAAACAAATAACAGTGGATAAAAATCTTGATGCCAATTGTAAATGAAATCAAATCAAACAAATAAAGGAAACAACCCAAAAAAATAAAATAATAACTTATGGAAAAAAAATTTGCAATATAAAATCATTAAATATGAAGATACGATTTTTATTTTTTACCATTGAATTTTGAATTAATGTGTAAATTAAATCAATCAAAGATGATATGAAGAAATCTTGGAATATTAAAGATTCCTTTGTATTGGTGATTTGATATTTTATTTGAAATAGTAATTGACAAATATAATGCATAATCAAGTGTATAAATCGAAACATATTATAAAATTAAATAGTGGATTCAAAATATACTGACAAACTACAGCATTTAGATTGTTAACATATATTGCCTTTAAATTGTTAAAATATACTGTATTTAAATTGTTAAATTTTAAAATTTCAATATATTGCATATTTATCAAATAATTGGGTGATGACGATTGACGAGGCATTATGTGTATCCACGAAAGAAGACAAATTAGATTCCTATACCATATGGCATTAATACAATACAAACATTATCTTCTTCTTCCACCATATAATAATAATAATAATAATAATAATAATAATAATAATAATAATAATAATAATAATAATAATAATAATAATAATAATAATAATAATAATAATAATAATAATAATAATAATAATAATAATAATAATAATAATAATAATAATAATGCAATAATATAAATAAAGAAATATGGTATAGTAAAAATAATATACAAAAAATAGTGTATATTCATTAAATAGTTCAATTAAAAAATAAAACATTTTTTATTATTATTTTCAATGGAATGGATATTCGAATATTTCAAAATATTGAAAATTAAAAAAAAAACAACAACAACAACATATTCCTTTATTTTAATATTTTAGTATTTAAAAAAATATTTTTTTATGAAAATTATTTGAATATTCGTAAAAAAATTGAGTTTCATGAAGTTTTTTCAATAAATATATTTTGAAATACTGAAAATATAAATAAGATTTTTTTATTTCGATTTATAAAATATTAACTTTGGAAATAATATATATACATGTGGTAATTATTAAATGATTGTGTATATGTAAAATAGGAAAGAACTTAACAACATCCCTAAATAAAAATGCCACTTAATCAATTGAAGAATCCACCTCATCAATTGAACTCCAACTAAGCAATTTTGACAAATGACATCATCATTTGCCACATGTCAATCATTGAGGGCATAGATCCTCTTTTTATATTATATATAGATAGATTACTGGTATTGATTTATTCATTATGTTAGGAATTAATTAATTCGTTTTAATTTATAATAACTCATATTATATTTCCTAATCTAATTTGTTAATATTTTGAATTTGTATGGAATATCAATTATTGTCTGGATTAATTTTGAAAATAGACTGGAACGAAAAAACATGTACTATTGATTTTCCATACTATTGATATTATAAGTGAGTGTTGATTTATTTTTCTTTCTAATTCAAAAAATGGAATTGGATCGAATATATATATATATATATATATATATATATATATATATATATATATATATATATATATATATATATATATATATTCCAATCCTGAAAAATAAAAATTGGAATTTAAGTTGTGTCACTGGTCAACAAAACAGATTTTATTTTTTATTTTAGGTGGTGTTTGTAAAAACTTATTTAAAAACATAAGTAAGTAATTGTGAGTTAAGTTGATATTAAGTGCTTAAATCTAAAAGTTGGGGTTGTTTGCAAAAAATCAGAAAAATTAATTAAAATAGAAAAAATAGGTATATGGGTGATTTTAAAATTATAGCTTAAAACAGCTTATTTGAAGAGAAGGAAAAGCAAAAGTCAGTTTTGCAATTACTTAAAAACAGATTATGTGAGAAAGAAAAGCTCATAATCTATTTTTAAAAGTTTTTGCCAACACCACCTTAATGAATGTGTTGACCGATCAACACAGTAACATTATTTTATTGACCGGTCAACACAAACAAGAAGGGATAATTAGTGAAACCCCCTAATTCTTTTACTTATATTATGCTGGATCTAACCCCTTTTGTATTATTAGTCATACCCCCCTCACTTGTCATTTAAGATTAATATTTTAATAAAATCTTATACGATAAGACTATTTTACCCCAAAAATATAATATATTTATATTATTTCAGATTTATTATTTTTCAAATTGCCAAACCCTATCACGTTCCAATTGTATTTCTTCTTCTTCTCTCTCTTTTCTCTCTGCGCCGTCTCTCCCCTTACATCTCAGCCCCCGTCGCTGCCATCTCCCCCTTCCACCTCAGCTCCGATGCCGCCAAGTTCTCCCTTCTCCCTCCGTTTGCCGCCGCCTCTCTACTGACGAAGCCGCTCCTCACGCCGTGATGGTGAAAAATTCACTCCATCTACCCAGCACTATGTTGATGAAACATTCTCAAAAAAATCTCGTCTTCATCGCCGGATCTGGAGATCTCGGTGTCGTTGCCGTTGCCGCCATTGCTCTAATTTTCGACATAGTTGTATAAAACATGAACAAGAACTCATAAATATAATCCCTATCTACCTCTACTCATCGTCTTCGCCGCTAGATCTGGTGATTCAACCGCCGCCGCATCTTGCCCCTTCCATCTCTGCCCCGCCGCCGTCTTCTTTTTAAAAAAAATTTGATGCTTTTGATGTTGAGTATCTTTCCCAGAAAACAGTTGTTTTTGCTATTCTGCTATTTTGCTATTTTTATAGTTGATTTCGTTATTCTGCTATTTGTTTTAGTTGTTTTCGTTATTCTGCTATTTTCTAGTCGTTTTCGATAGGTTTTTGTTGTTTTTTGAATAGTTGTTTTACAATTTATAGTTGTTTTCGTTATTCTGCTATTTTTATAGTCGATTTCGTTATTCTGCTATTTGTTTTAGTTGTTTTCGTTATTCTGCTACTTTTACTCGTTTTCGATAGGTTTTTGTAGTTTTTCGAATAGTTGTGTTACAATTTATAGTTGTTTTTTATTAAAAAAAATAGTTGTTTTCTGGAAAAAATGCTAAAAATAACAGAAAATTAAAATTAAGAAAAATGAAATAAAAAAATCGAAATTATAGTCGATTTCGGAAATATTATGGTTGGTTTCAGAATCTTTATAGTTGATTCAGAAAAAAAAAAAACTAAAATTAAAAAAATTAAATTTTTTTTTAAATAAAAAATTAAAAGAAAAATATTTTTTAAAGCTATTATTGTTAGTTTTGAAATAAAATAATAAAAAAAAAACAAAAATTTAAATTTCTAAAAAAATATGGAAAGATTATAATTTGCAGATGGAAGTTTATGGAAAGATTTAAGAAGCGATTTTTTTGGGATATAATCAATCACACTTATTGTAGGGATCTTAAATTTCCAGATTTTGTGTGTATGTCTTCTATAAGGTTATTTTCGGGAATTATTAAAATAGTGGATTTCCTACTAATATTGTAAATATGGCCGGATCCCCCTTTAAAGAAGCTTACTTGAAGAGAAGGAAAAGCAAAAGTCAGTTTTGCAATTACTTAAAAACAGATTATGTGAGAAAGAAAAGCTCATAATCTATTTTTAAAAGTTTTTGCCAACACCACCTTAATGAATGTGTTGACCGATCAAGACAGTAACATTATTTTATTGACCGGTCAACACAAAAAAGAAACAAAAATAAATAAATAAGTAAAAAAAAAGGGCCAATTTGCAATAGATACCTCTATATTATAATTTATGTCCATGAATCCAAGTCAAAATCGCATACTTTAATAAATTAATTATATTCATTATGGCAAAAATACCCTTAATCAAATCAAAATCAAATCCCAAAAAACCGCTCTATCAAAACAAATTCCACCAAATACCTCGCTTCCAAATTTAACTAAAAAAACAAAATTAATTCGTAAAAAAAACTATACTTTATGTACAGACTCATACTCTAACAAAACCACCGCCGCTGACTCCGTGAACTGCAAATAACAAACTTAAAATTAGAATTTGTATTATTGAATTGCAAACCACACGGTTTCCTTGGTGGCTAGGGACCATAGCGGTTCGTGTCTTGCTTGGGCAGCTACGAAGCTTCCAGGTCGCCCATCTCCAACAGAGTGTGAAGCCCGAGCAGTGCTAGAGGCGATGAAATTCACGATTTCAAAAGGATGGACCTCCGTTGTCATCGAAGGTGATTGCTTAGAATTCACTACTAGAAAAATAGCTTTTGGTGACGGCTCAATGACGCACAAATATGACACTTTCGAAATGGCGTCGCAATAACTAGTTTATTAAGACGCCTTAACTTGAAACCCGCATAGTACTTGAATATTTCATTTTATTTCTTTTCTTTTAATTCTCAGAATATACTTAATATGACGCTTCGGTATACTGGGTCATAATAGACTGGTTATATTGAGACGACATTTATGAATCGTCTTAACATATGAGATTAATTGTCAAAAATGCAAAAAAGTTGCGGCCCAAATAAATCCACTAAATTTATTAACAAATATTCACTTCCCCTCTTTGAAATATTGTGCATCCTAAATCAGAACCTTTTTGTTTTATCTCCTGCTAATCCTTCGTATCCCATTTCTTCTTCTTAAGACCGGATACTCAATTAACAAGTCATCTTCTGGAACACCCAAATTCACAATTCATCTTATCCCGACAGCGATTTTTCTTCAACGCGAAATGTCTGATTCTTGGCGAAGTATCGGCGTATGTTATTCCATAAAGGTTAGACCTAGTTTTTTGAGATTAGGGTTTTTTTCGTTTATGTGGATAAATTGATATGTAACTTGGTTGTATACTCAAATTGTTGTATGTTCCCTATTACCCACACTTAAGCACAAGCATAGGATACTTTGTTTTCCTTTGGAGGGATGAAAACTTAGAATTTATTGTGGTGCGAGTGCAAATCAATTACTGTATTAACTTCCTGGTGAGGATATAATATCGACGGTTTGATGCCAAACAACTAAGGTTAATTTTTCTGGAGTTCTTATGTATTTATATGAAATATGAATAATTTTACTTCTTAGTTTATTTTTATTTTTCTAATTTTGAACATGAAATTTTACACCATGGTAAAGAGACTATCTTTTATCTTTTGTTACATAGAAAACATATAATTTTTAATTTGTATTAAAAAAAACCCAGTAAAGCACTTTTATGCTAATGAGACAAGGGCCTATATGAATTATCATGTTGTGATATTGTGTTAAATTCAAGAGAACTAAGTAGGGTGCATTATTCATTAGTTAGTTGCCTTCCCACCTTTCTGTCTAACAATGTTTATGAGTTATCCTAAGAGTTTTCTCTAATTAAAAAATTCAATAATATACTGTCTTGAAAATTTTCTGTAGATAAATTGAGCAGCAAACTATGAAAACTTAGTTTCTATTATCCTGCTACTTCATTAAGTAGCATTAAAGTGAAGTCCAAGTCTGGATACCTTGCCCATTCTTTTGGATAAATGTATAGGACAAAAGAACACTTTTAATGTGACTGAATAAATGAAGAAGAATAAATATTTCACATCTCATGTGAATTATTTAGGAAAATGTCAATTTTGTTAATGGAAGATGTAGAGATATCTTGGTTATCAGATTAAATTTTTTATTTTTTTGATCTTCTTGTAAACCCTCATAATAGTTTTTTGGTTGTGCAAATGAAAGGGAATGATGAATTTGGGTTGTACCAAGTCTGAAACCAAGTGGATTTACATATTCGCTTGCACCAAACTCTGTATTTATTTTTCATGTTTTATAAGTGATAAATCGTATAGTTGTATTATTGGAAAATGGTGGAGTAGCATCTTGTTATCCTCCAGCAAGTATGATACCATTTGTTCTTATATTTTCTATTAGAATACTTATATACTCTTAACTTTCTTACGTATTATTGTTCTGAAAAGGCAATTCTTATCAAGTGTGGAAGAAACTCCACCAAAAAACATACAAATCTTACTGTGGCAGGCAAAAGGTCTAGAGGTGAGATTTATTTTCATTTGGTGGAATTCTACATGAGCTGACTATTGGATTCAAAAGTGAGATACTATTGTGTTTATACATTAATTCTCATTTTTGGCTTAGTTTTCAATGTCTATAATTATAAGTAGGTAGCTTATATTTTTGCACATTTGATACTGTTCATATTGTCTCCTTACTGAGTAATAATATTTGATTTATATTTTCTCTTGTTTGTGTTCTCCCTGTTGAATTATCAATAGCTTTCCAATTGTAAATTGCACTATTTTTCAGGTTGAAAAAAGATTTGGCTCCCTTATCCAAACAAGAATGCCATGACTGAATCCATTGAAGATAGTATTGGTTTCTCCAAGAATCTATAGAGCCAAGTACTACAGGTGAATGCCATTTTTACTATGCTTTTATTTTATTGTCCTTTTTGAGGTCCTGTTATTCAACTTTAGTTGTGAGTGTTTAATTTATGTGTTTTTAATCTATGGTTGTAAATTTTTCGATTATAAAAGAGTAATATCAATTATTTTTATATCTATCGTATAATATTGATTTTGCACTAATGGAAGAATTTAATATTTTCCAGAACTATTGGTGATGTTATAAGACAGTTGCTTGGCCCATAATATTTGGTAATAATATTTTCTAGACCATATCATAAGTTCTTTTGTTTAGATTTTTACTTGAACTGAACTGGTCTATGATTATTTAATAGGTTACAGTGGATGCATAAAGAATATTGAAGACAATGAGTTTATGATCAAGTTATACCTTTGGATGCATTCGATGTTGCTTTGAAACATCGGAGTATTAGTTTTACATGAGACCTATGGAAGGGAGATATTTTATATTTTAGATGTTGGAGCAGTTATTTAAATATTTTTGTTGTTTTGTAACATTGTATAAGTTGTGAAGGGTAGCTACAATTTGACGAACACTTTTCGATGAGTTTGTATATAAATAGTTTTTTGTATTTGTGTATGTGTATGTTTGAAATTTGATATTTATGATTCCTAGTAATTAGTTTTATACAATTATATGTGAATATTTTGAGAAAAATCAATCTGAGAACACGTAATAGGCGTCAACTAACTACACTTATTGAGACGCCTGAAAGGGTCATTATACTGCTATTTTGGGACGCGCATGAGCGTCATAACAATCGATAATGACAGCAGTTGAAAATCAATAATGTGACGCTTATAAGCGTCACAACATATTCATATTTGCGACGACAAAGGACGTCATAAGAATATGTCTTTTAAGACGCTCCTATCGTCACAAAAACATATTATGACGGCCACCTATGTGACGCTTTTTCCAGGCGTCGCAATATCCATAGCGTCACAATAGGTCGATGTGGTGACAGTTTAAGGCGTCACTATATCTAGTTTTTCTAGTCGAAGTTATCAACGTCCTCAATCTTGGTGAGGTGTCACACGCTTCTTATGGAGCTTATCTTGACGATTGTTTCTTTTTTTCTCAATCTTTTTCTAGTTGTTTTTTCTCATTCACTAGATGTAAGGGTAATGTTTTAGCCCACTTACTTGCCACGAGGCATTTTTCTCATTGTACGGAAGGTGTTTTGCTTCCTAACAATTTTGCAAACCACAAACTACCTATGATTTCGGCAAATGCAAACAGTAAACTAAATAAAAAAAAGGGTTAAATACAAAAATACCCCTGTACTGTGGACTTTGTATCATATACCATCTATACTACACATAAATACAAAAACCCCCTACTTTTATATTTTTTCCAAAATCTGACGAAAATACCCCTATTAAGCCTATAAATATAAGGGTTTGTTTGAGACATTTTTCACTATATTGTTTTTAACATTTTCGGTCATTTTCACTTGGGAAATTTTGATATTTTTTTTTTTCTTCAAAACATTTAATTACTTAGATTTTTTATTTATTTTCTGAATAAAACCTTTTATTTTTTGTCATTTTGAATTTCTTCATTTTTTTCTTTAATGTCTTCCGGTAGTTCAAATTTTCAACAATAATAGGATTGTAAAGTTGTTTGCAATCTTAGGATGTTTGAACTACCGGAAGACTTTTAAGAAAAAAAAAAGAAGAAACTCAAAATGACAAAAATAAAAGGTTTTTATTCAGAAAAAAAAAAATCTAAGCAACTAGATGTTTCGGAGAAACAAATATAAATACCAGAATTTTCCACATAAAATTCATTGAAATGGTAAAATATATAGTAAAAAATGGCTATATATATATATATATATATATATATATATATATATATATATATATATATATATATATATATATATATATATATATATATGGGGTATATGATACAAAGTTCATAGTACATGTGTGTTTTTGTATTTAACTCTAAAAAAAATTCAAAATTTGCATTATTGAATTGCAAACAACAAGCTACCTCGATTTCGTCAAAATGCAAACAACAAAGTAAAGAAAAAAAATCAACGGAATTTGCATTATTGAATTGCAAACAACAAACTAGCTAAACAACAGATTGAAGAAAAAAAAAACAGCATCATTAAAAACATCAACAAAAAAATTGTTTATGGAACACTTTGCAAACAACAAATACATTAAAAAAATATTTGCAAAATGTAACTTAAAACATATATTGAAAATTGTAATCCAGATGGATCAAATCTCAACACCAAACACAATTCTTCAAACGACAAACGAGTTGACCCAACCTGCAAAGGAAAATTGCTAACAACAAACGATGGGAAGGTTCTACATACTAACAGACTACATACGGAACACACAATCCGTATTTTGGTTAGGATTTTGGATTAAGAACTGTTTTTTTTTTTTCTTTTTTTTCCCCCATTTTTCTTATATCATTTTTTTCTTATCTAACAATTACTTTATTTTCTTATTTTTCTGTAGATATCAATAACTGTTTTTTATGTGTTAAATATATATATATATATATATATATATATATATATATATATATATATATGCTTGGACTGATGCATCGATGAGTTATGATAATGAGAGATGATCAATGTTTGATGATGAGATTATTTGTGTTGTTTTCATAAGGATTAGATATTCGTTTAGCTTTTGATTCAACGGAACGCATAAGCGAATTATTGTTAGGAATCACACCTTGTGCATTGCTTTGGTTGAATGTTTTGTATTTTAAATTTGGAATTTATTTGTGCTAAATCATGCTTTGTTCGGTTTTAAAACTCACTTTAGGACATTTATGATACAAAGTATTGGGTAGTAAGTGATTTGGGATATGATTTGGGCCTTCTTTGAACCGTTTGAGCCTTTCAAGCCTACCTTTTTATCGAACTTATCCTTAGAACCTTGATTTGAGCCTCGGAGAAAAGGTGTTCTTTCTTTTAGCCAATATGTAGAAGGTAGAAAAGTGGAGATTTTTGAGTAATTACCCCTTGGAGTTCGGTCGAAAATTCTTATAAGGTCTTTCTTTTTCTTTTTCTTTTTTTAAAAAAAAAGGAAAGAAGAAGAAGAAAATAGAAAGGAGAAGTAAGTACTAGTTGTTGAATTGTTTTGAAAGCTCGATCCATTGCCTCAAAATCAAAAGCGGAGACTTTTGAACTTTTGAGAATCGAGTTTACTATAGTCCTTAGAGGCGATTTCGTGGTTTCAACGCTTATATTTCAAAATTTCGGCGTAATCACCTCAATTCAAGAACAATAGCCACATGTACCCATATTTCCTACCTCGAACCAAAAAGCCTAACAATTGAAAGCCACAAAGTCCCAATGATCCCAATAGCTTAATGCTCAATATTAGTTGAGTATGATAATTTGGTGAGTATTTGGAGTCAAATATATGCATGTAAGTATAAATTATTTCTATCTTTAATTTGCAAATATTGGATACTTGAAGCAATTGTATGATTTGTGGATTTTGGTGATAGTGAGTGACTAAGTGCCGTTGAATGTTGAGCTTGCGAATGCCTAAAAATTTTCATCATAATTACAAGTTCTGAAAGCGTGAAATTGATCAATTGATCTATGTAATGAGATGTGTAGTCGAAATTTGTGCTCATAAACTGAGTTTACTTGAGGACAAGCAAAAGTTCAAGTTTGTGGGTGTGTTAAGTGTATATTTTTACACTTAATCATACCTTTTAATTGGAGCTTTTGGTGTGTTTTAACAATAATTGGTGCTTAAAATGAGTATTATTTGTATTTTAGGTACAAATTGAAGAATTGGAAACTTATGGGGTAAAAACTGCAATTTCGGAAAAAGTGGGCCAAAAGTAACAAAAATCAAAACTTCGAAGAATTGAAGTCCGGACGGCCGTCCGAGTTTCAGCGCTTATTTTCACACGGCCGTCCGAGATCACGAGGAGGCGCAGTGAAGGAAGTTTAATTACATAAGGAAACCGCCCTCTTATATTTTTGCATCCTATTTAAAGCCCAAAAAGCACACAATTAGGATCATATCTTTTTTCACGCAATCTATGAGCAAGAGAACGGAGCGACGAAGACTTGACGAATCTTCATCATAGTTCTCCCTTTACTTTTATTCATAACTTTTATGATTTTCGTATTTTTATTATGTTTTTCGTAGAGAACATGAGTAGCTAAATTTTTAATCTAGGATTTTGTTGGAACCCTATGTGGTAATTCGAACCTATTTTTCTAATATTATGCAAGTTTAAATTCCTTGATTATTTCTTCTATTTGATCTTATTTAGTGCATGAACGTAGCTAATTTATGTTGCTATATGTTATTGTTAGAATTGATTGACATATCGTTTTAATAATTAGAACAAGGATAGAAGAGCCTTCGGGTAGTTTTCACCGGATGAGTGTGTTAATTGCATGTATTATCGTAGACATATAGATAACACCTTAGGTAGCCGTTTACGAGACTTGTTATTTAATGCTTTATTCATACTAGGTTTGCATAGGCATATAGTGAATCGTTTATGAATAATAGACTCATGATACACGCGACAGCGGGTTATGAGTAATTTCGTGTCTTGGGTTGATAATCGGGAATCATAACTTGCATGATAGAGGGTTAATTGGGTGATGAATTATCGCATATGGGGGAGATCAAATCCTAGATCCGTTTTTATATTGATATTTTCTCGTGATTATTTGCTTTCTTAATTAGTTTAATTATTTAATTGATTTAATTTGACAAACATGCGTAGGCTGGATAAAAATCATAATTGTTAGAATTTTGTGCTTAGGATTAGATAATTTGAGTATTCCCTGTGGGATCGACATCCGACTCTCAATAGTCCACTTTTACTACTTGTTTGCGATACGTGCACTTGCGTGTTAGGTATTTAGCCCCAACAAGTTTTTGGCGCCGTTGCCGGGGAATACGGCTAAATTATTTATTTATCCTAATAATAAATTTGAGCAATTTTTCTTACTTCAACCGTTTTATTTATTTTATAATTTTATTTGCTTATTTTATTTTTATTATTTTGTTTTAGGTACTTTTTATGCGAAGAGGACACGACACGAACTTGCTATCTCTCGATCCCGAAATTGAGCGAAAGTTTAGGCAAGCCAGGAGAAATCAACGGTTAGCTCAAAACGCTCCCGCAACGATGGAAGAAGAGATTAATCATGGGGGAGATGACCAAGGGCTCCTACCGAATGCGGCGGGAGAAATCGTCAATGAGCAAGAGCAACGCCAGCTAATTAATCCACCACCTCGTCAACGAGCATTGCATGAGTACACCGTTCCAACACTCAATGGGTTTCAATCAAGCATCCAGCAGCCCCCCATTGAAGCCAACAATTTCGAAATTCGAGCGGGACTCCTCACTATGCTCCAAAACAATGGGTTATTCAGCGGATTAGCTCATGAAGATCCACATCTCCACTTGGTCAACTTTCTCGAAACGTGTGATTCACACAAGATGAACGGAGTATCACCCGAAGCACTGCAACTCCGCCTGTTCAAGCACTCCTTACAAGGAGCAGCCCGAGAATGGTTACAAACTGGCGCACCGCACTCCATCTCGTCTTGGTTCCAACTAGCACAACTTTTCATGAACACATACAACTCGCCAACAAAAACTGAGAGACTCCAGAGAGAAATTCAAAACTTCATACAAGAAGCCGGTGAAGCATTATTCGAGACGTGGGAGCGGTTCAAGCAGTTAATAAGGAGGTGCCCGAATCACGGACTTCAAGAGTGGCGCCAACTGCAAATATTTTACGATGGATTGCAAGACAACTCGAGGACCGTGCTCGACTATGCAGCTGGATGAATGTTCATAAGTTTGACCTACGACGAAGCATACGAACTTTTGGAGTGAATCGCTTGAAATAACTACATGCGGGCATCGGATCGGTCAATTAGCGGAGCCGTTAAAACGGGAGGAATTTTGGAGTTAGACGGGGTCACTGCAATCACGGCCCAGTTAGAGAAGCTATCAAAGCAAGTAGCGGCTTTGCAGACTCAGCAAGTCCACGCAGTCCAAGCTCCCGACCAATGCGTAGACGAAACGGAGTCTCTAAATTATGTGCATGACACCAAACGACAACAGAGGAACCCGTACTCCAACACTTATAACTTGGGATGGAAAGATCACCCTAAATTTGGGTGGGGAGGAAATCAACAAGGACAAAGGCAAGCACCACCTCAAGATCAACCTCCTAATTATTCACGGCCAGCTCCCGGATTCAAAAATCCGCCTCAAGCTCCATCTCA
Organism: Erythranthe guttata; assembly: GCF_000504015.1. The sequence goes on from NW_012195024.1 coordinate 961,704, forward strand.
AGGGGGAGACCTCGCAAATATCTTGGCCCAATTTATGACGTATACCCAGGCATCCATCCGAAATTTGGAAACACAGATGGGTCAATTTGCAACCCAACTAAACGCGAGGCCAGCCAGTACGTTACCCTCAAATACGGAGGATCCTCGAAAGGGCGTCAACGAGCAATGCAAGGTCGTAAGCTTGAGGAATGGGAGACAATTGGAAGAAGTGACGAAGGAGGCAACAAGCAAGGATGGAGGGGAGCAACAAGAAAAAGAAGTTGAGACTCTGACAGATCCACCAGGTGAGAAAAGGGTCGTTGCGCCTAAGACGACCCCACAAGTACCTTATCCTCAACGCCAGATAAAGGCGAAGAATGAGTCGTATTACAAAAGTTTTCTTGAGCAATTGAATGAATTACATATTAATATTCCTTTTACTCGAGCACTTGAACTAATGCCTCATTGGGTAAAATTTTTGAAAGACATGGTATCGAAGAAACGAAAATTCGGTGACCATGAGATGATAGCCTTAACCGAACAATGCAGTGCCATTCTTACTCGCCCAATTCCACCAAAGCTTGGAGACCCGGGTAAGTTTACGATTCCAGTCGCTATCGGAGGTAAGTTCTTTGCAAAATCTCTAATAGATTTAGGAGCGAGCATTAATCTCATGCCTTTCTCAGTTTTTCAAAGTTTGGGATTAGGAGATGTAAAATTGGTATCTGTGACTTTACAGTTGGCCGATAGATCACTCATATACCCAAAAGGAATAGTAGAGGATGTGCTAGTTAAAGTAGATAAATTCATCTTTCCTGCAGATTTTGTAGTTCTTGATATGGAAGAAGATAAAGAAATTCCTTTGATTTTGGGATGACCTTTTTTGAGAACGGGTAGAACTATAATTGATGTGTATAATGGAATTTTATCTATGTCTTTGGGGGATGAAATGATTAAATTTGATGTTTTCCGTACAATGAAGCACCCTCAAGAGGGTGATGAGTGTTTTGCTTTTGATGTGTTAGATCAACTAAATTTTGATTTTATTGAACCTTTAATTGCGGATCCGTTGGAAGCATCTTTGAGTGTAGGAACATCAGTTGAGGAAGAAGCAGTGACGGAACAATTATGTTGGTTGGATTCGGCAAAGCCACTGTCAAGACCACGCTTTGAAAGTTTGGAAACAAAGCTCCCGTTATCTGTCACTTTAAAGCCTTCAATGATTGAACCTCCGAAACTTGAGCTTAAAGTTTTACCGTCTCATTTAAAATATATGTATCTTGGAGCTCATGATACCTTACCTGTTATTATTTCTTCATCTTTGACAGGTCTGCAGGAAAAGAGACTTTTGGATGTCTTGAGAGAGCACACGCTAGCACTTGGATGGACTATTTCCGATATCAAGGGCATAGGTCCAAGTTTTAGCATGCACAAGATCATATTGGAGAAGAGCCATAGATCTTCAGTGGAACAGTAGAGGCGATTGAACCCCATCATGAAGGAAGTTGTGAAGAAAGAAATCATCAAGTGGTTAGACGCAGGTATTATTTTTCCTATTTCTGATAGTGCGTGGGTTAGTCCAGTACAATGTGTACCTAAGAAAGGGGGGATGACTGTTATAAAAAACAAAAAAAATGAATTAATCCCTTCTAGGACAGTAACGGGTTGGCGAATTTGCATGGATTATAGAAAATTGAATAAAGCCACTCGAAAAGACCACTTTCCCTTGCCCTTTATTGATCAAATGCTTGATAGGCTAGCTTGTCAAGAATTTTATTATTTTTTAGATGGGTATTCCGGTTATAACCAAATCGCCATAGCTCCCGAGGATCAAGACAAAACCACTTTTACTTGTCATTTTGGTACTTTTGCCTTTTGACGTATGTCTTTTGGTTTATGCAATGCTCCTGCTACTTTTCAACGTTGTATGATTGCAATTTTTACGGACATGGTTGAATGTGGTCTTGAAATTTTTATGGATGATTTTTCTGTTTTCGGTGATACGTATGACACTTGTCTCCAAATACTGGCTAAGGTTCTTCGCAGGTGTGAAGAGACAAATTTGGTGCTCAATTGGGAAAAGTGCCAATTTATGGTGCAAGAAGGGATTGTGCTAGGACACAAGGTGTCAAGGAAAGGGTTAGAAGTCGATCGAGCAAAAATCGAGACAATCGAGAAATTACCGCCACCAATTTCCGTAAAGGGGATTCGAAGTTTTTTGGGACATGCGGGATTCTATAGGCGGTTCATCAAGGATTTTTCTAAGGTTGCCAAACCATTGTGCAATTTGTTGGAGAAGGACGTCAAATTTGACTTCAATGACGAATGCCTCAAAGCCTTCGATGACTTGAAAACAAGGTTAGTAACTGCTCCTATTATTGTTGTGCCTGATTGGAATGAACCCTTTGAACTTATGTGTGATGCCAGTGATTATGCAGTAGGTGCCGTGTTGGGTCAAAGAAAGAATAATTTTTTTATTCAATTTACTATGCTAGTAAAACTCTAAACGAGGCGCAATTAAACTATACCACCACTGAAAAAGAGTTGCTAGCAGTTGTTTTTGCATTCGAAAAATTTAGATCATATCTTATAGGCACAAAAGTCATTGTCTTTACGGATCACTCGACTTTAAAATATTTGATAGAAAAAAAAGAAGCAAAACCTAGACTTATTAGGTGGGTCTAGGGGTGTGAACGAGCCGAGCTCGAGCCGAGCTCGCCTCTTTTGGCTGGCTCGAGCTCGAGCTCGAGTTTATTGTGTCGAGCTCGAGCTCGAGCTCGAGCTCGTCGAGTTCTTCTTTTTCTGGCTCGAGCTCGAGCTCGTGTTAATTTTGTCGAGCTCGAGCCCAATCCCTTTTTTTTTTTTTTTTCTTTTTTTAAATATTATTTTATTATTATTTTATTATTATTTTATTATTATTTTATTATTAAAAAATATTTTAAAAAATTACAAAATAAACACAAAATTGTGATTATATTTTTTTTTAATATTTGTATTTATTTCTATAATATTTTATATTATTATACATTTTTAAATAAAAATAACATATAAAAAATAAAAAAAAATAAAAAAAATAAAAAAATATTAATAAATCCGGCTCGCGAGCCGGCTCGCAAGCTGATGAACAACTAAAATCGGGCTCGAGCTCGGCTCGTCAGAAAGCTCGAGCTCGCGAGCTCGAGCTCGAGCTCGAAAGCCTCGAGTCCGAGTTCGAGCTTTTTACGAGCCGGTTCGTCGAGCTCACGAGCCGGCTCGGCTCGTTTACCACCCCTAGGTGGGTCTTACTGTTGCAAGAGTTTGATTTGGAAATTCGTGACCGTAAGGGTAGCGAAAACCAAGTAGCCGATCATTTATCTAGGCTAGAAACGGAATTAAAAGATCCAATTTGCATTAATGAAAACTTTCCGGATGAACAATTGCTTGTTATTGATAATCAATAAGTACCATGGTATGCGTATTTTGTGAATTATTTAGTTAGCCATGTACATCCACCTGAGCTCACTTTTCATCAACGAAAAAAGTTTTTACACGATGTGAATTTCTACTTTTGGGAAGAACCCTTTTTGTTTAGACAAAGCAGCGATTTAGTTATTCGAAGATGTGTACCGGAAAGCGAGCAAGGAGATATACTTTTTCATTGCCATGGCTCGGACTATGCGGGGCATTATGGAGGTGAACGCACGGCGAGAAAGGTACTTCAATCAGGTTTCTTTTGGCCAACTCTGTTTAAAGATTGCTATAATTTTGTTTCAAGTTGTGATAGATGCCAGCGAGTTGGTAATATTTCTAGGAGGCACGAACTCCCATTAAATACAATGATCGAAGTAGAGCCCTTCGATGTATGGGGAATAGATTTTATGGGGCCTTTTGTCCCATCATTCAATAACATATACATCTTAGTGGCTGTCGATTATGTATCTAAATGGGTTGAGGCGGCCGCATTTCCTACTAATGATTCTGCAGTGGTTTGTGCTTTCTTGAAAAGATAGATTTTCACCCGCTTTGGAACACCACGAGCAATTATTAGTGATGGAGGCACTCACTTTTGCAATAAACAATTCGAAGCACTCTTGGCCAAGTATGGTGTAAAGCACAAGGTCCCATTGGCCTACCACCCTCAGACGAACGGGCAAGCCGAGGTCACGAATCGTGAAATCAAAAACATCCTCGAAAAGGTTGTGAGTCCTACCCGGAAGGATTGGTCGAGAAAATTAGATGATGCACTTTGGGCATATCGTACAGCTTACAAAACTCCACTTGGGATGACACCGTTTCGATTGATTTATGGCAAGGCGTGTCATCTACCGGTTGAATTGGAGCATAATGCGTTTTGGGCAATTAAGAAGCTGAATTTCGATCTTGAAGCGTGGAAGGAGAAACGAATGCTGCAACTCAACGAGCTCGATGAATTGAGATTGAATGCTTATGAAAGCAATCGTGTATACAAGGAGAAAACCAAGCGTTGGCACGATAACAAGAAATTGCATCGAGAATTTCAAAAGGGGCAATTGGTTCTCCTTTACAACTCCCGTCTAAAGTTGTTTCCGGGAAAACTCAAGTCAAGATGGTCCGGACCGTTTACTATACTCGAAGTATTTCCGCACGGCGCAGTCGAGTTATTGGATCCCGAAACCGAAAAATCGTTCAAAGTCAATGGGCAACGCCTCAAGCATTACCGGGGAGGGAAATCCAATCGCCAAGTGACTTCGGTCACGTTAGCTTGAACAAAGCAGCAGACAAAGTCCGGCTGAAGACTGTAAACTTAGCGCTTCTCGGGAGGCAACCCGAGATTTCGTTTTTCTTGCTTTTATTTTATTTTAATTTTGTTAGTTTTAGTTTTTATTTATCTATTTTTTTTTTTTGAAAAGCATGCACACTAACGAAATTTGAAATTTTTATTTTTCAGGGGTTAAATTGCAATTTTTGCAATTATTCACACGGCCGTGCAAGAAAAAAGGCAGAAATCTCACACGGCCGTGTGAGATTCTAGAGGAGCTACTGTATAAATTCGGCGAGGGGCGCGGCCGTGCGAAAAAGTAACTAGAATTCCGTACGGCCGTCCGAGAATCGGAGAGGCTACTGCCAAAAATTGAGTAGGGGCGCGGCCGTGCGGAATTTACACTGAATTCTCGCATGGCCGTGCGAAGAACAGTAGGCTACTGCCTAAAATTCAATTTCCGCACGGCCGTACGGGAAAACAGTACAATTATTCACACGGCCGTGCGGAATAAAAAAAGGGCATATTAAAAAAGGGTTTTCACACAACAATTCTCACAATTTCAAATTCCCTCTCTCCCCCACTTCGAACCCTAGCCTCCTCCTTTCGAAATTTTCCCTTTTCTTTGAAAAATTTCATCAAAAATCCACCAACTACACACATATAATACTCAAACACTGTGGATTTTTGTTGATTCTTGCAGGGAGGACTCAAGAAAGGTGCAAATTTCTCCACAAATTCATTCAACAAGGAACGCCCACAAGGTGTTCGACGAATTGTCCGAGTCAAGTTTGCGGGAAATTTTGCACACCAATTCACTTCAAATCCCTTCCACAAAGCATTCTCACATCATGGGAAAAAGAGAACGTGACGGAGAAGGCACTTCAAAAGGAGAAGGCACTTCAAAAGGAAAGGGGAAGGGCAAGAAAGCCGACCAAGTTCCAACTCCCGATGAAGACGCCTTTTGTGTGGAAGGATCCAAAGTCCGTTTTGAAAAACAAAAGGTGAAGAAACTTGTGACGGAGCACGCATATGCAATCACCCTACCGCAATTTGAACCGTTGAATCGAGAATTCATACGACGAGGGTGGCAACCATTGTTGGAACCGGAGGAGTCGATAAACTTGTCGTTGGTCCGCGAGTTCTATGCCAACACCCGTATCCTCCTAGCTTCGGATAGGAAGACGAGTACGGTTCGAGGGAAGTGGGTCGATTGGAGTGCTAAGGCCATCAACTCCTTCTACAACACCCGACATGAGCCATTCAATTGGGAACAAATGCAACTCGCAGTCACAAAAGATCAACTCGGCGAGGTATTATGCGATGGGCCCCCAATTTGGTCCGAATTCTCCACCGAGGAAGAATACAAGTTGGAGTGGAAATGCATTCACCAAATAGGCAAGGCGTGCCTTACTTTCATATGCGCCAACCTCATCCCCACTCGCTCGTGGACTCAAGTGAACCATGAAAGGTGTGCTCTTGCATATTACATTTTGAAGGGCACACCGATTAATATTGGAGAGATCATATCCGACCATTTTTGGATCTCCATGACCAACAACTCCAAAGGGTTCTATTTCCCTTGCCTCGTTACCGGCTTATGCCAGAAGGCGAAGGTTCCAACCAAAACGACGGATATTGACACACAAATTCGGAAGCCGATTAGTAACCTTGCGGCCCGACAATTCAAGGCACCCATCTATGGTGGAGAGCAACCCGTCGATGGCCAACAATTAGCTCCACCCGAGGGTCCAAGCACAAGTTCGGACCGCCGTTTCCAAAGGAGAATGGAGCGAGAGTTGGTCATTACTAGAAATCGGCTAGCCACGGTGGAGCACAAAGTTAGCACAATCGAATCTCTTCAACGATGGTCAGGGAAGATGCTCCAAGCCATTGTGCACCATTTGGCGTGCGGTACTCCCGAGTGCGCCGAACCGGAACCGTTACCCGCACCGATTCTAGAGCCGGTACCCGAGCTATTGGAGGATGAGAAGGATGGTGATGCTCATGAGCACGGTGGAATTGGTGAGAAACCCGATGATGGTCCAGACGCTTAAACAGGTGTTTTCTATATATCCTTCAACTCCGGGCGAATCACATTGAGGGCAATGTGAATTTTAAGTTTGGGGGTGGTTAATTATTTGTTTTCTTTTATGTGCATTTTAATTGTGTTTCACTTGATTGTTAGTTTGCATGTTTTAGGTTTCGTTTTAGTTGTCTTTTTATTATTTGCTTTGTTAAAAAAAAAGAAAGGAAAACAAAATATATATATATATATATATTTGCTTGGACCGATGCATCGATGAGTTATGATGATGAGAGATGATCAATGTTTGATGAGATTATTTGTGTTGTTTTGATAAGGATTAGATATTCGTTTAGCTTTTGATTCAACGGAACGCAGAAGCGAATTATTATTAGGAATCACACCTTGTGCATTGCTTTGGTTGAATGTTTTGTATTTTCAATTTGGAATTTATTTGTGCTAAATCATGCTTTGTTCGGTTTTAAAACTCACTTTAGGACATTTATGATACGAAGTATTGGGTAGTAAGTGATTTGGGATATGATTTGGGCCTTCTTTGAACCGTTTGAGCCTTTCAAGCATACTTTTTTATCGAACTTATCCTTAGAACCTTGATTTGAGCCTCGGAGAAAAGGTGTTCTTTCTTTTAGCCAATATGTAGAAGGTAGAAAAGTGGAGATTTTTGAGTAATTACCCCCTTGGAGTTCGGTCGAAAATTCTTATAAGGTCTTTCTTCTTCTTTTTTTTAAAAAAAAAAAAAAGAAAAGAAAGAAGAAGAAGAAGAAACTAGAAGGGAGAAGTAAGGACTAGTTGTTGAATTGTTTTGAAAGCTCGATCCATTGCCTCAAAAGCAAAAGTGGAGACTTTTGAACTTTTGAGAATCGAGTTTACTATAGTCCTTAGAGGTGATTTCGTGGTTTCAACGCTTATATTTCAAAATTTCGGCGTAATCACCTCAATTCAAGAACAATAGCCACATGTACCCATATTTCCTACCTCGAACCAAAAAGCCTAACAATTGAAAGCCACAAAGTCCCAATGATCCCAATAGCTTAATGCTCAATATTAGTTGAGTAGAATAATTTGATGAGTATTTGGAGTCAAATATATGCATGTAAGTATAAATTCTTTCTATCTTTAATTTGCAAATATTGGATACTTGAAGCAATTGTATGATTTGTGGTTTTTGGTGATAGTGAGTGACTAAGTGCCGTTGAATGTTGAGCTTGCGAATGCCTAAAAATTGTCATCATAATTACAAGTTCTGAAAGCGTGAAATTGATCAATTGATCTATGTAATGAGATGTGTAGTCGAATTTTGTGCTCATAAACTGAGTTTACTTGAGGACAAGCAAAAGTTCAAGTTTGGGGGTGTGTTAAGTGTATATTTTTACACTTAATCATACCTTTTAATTGGAGCTTTTGGTGTGTTTTAACAATAATTGGTGCTTAAAATGAGTATTATTTGTATTTTAGGTACAAATTGAAGAATTGGAAACTTATGGGGTGAAAACTGCAATTTCGGAGAAAAAGTGGGCCAAAAGTAAAAAAAATCAAAATTTCGAAGAATTGAAGTCCGGACGGCCGTCCGAGTTTCAGCGCTTATTTTCACACGGCCGTCCGAGATCACGAGGAGGCGCAGTGAAGGAAGTTTAATTACACAAGGAAACCGCCCTCTTATATTTTTGCACCCTATTTAAAGGCCAAAAAGCACACAATTATGATCTTATTTTTTTACACGCAATCTAGGAGCAAGAGAATGGAGCGACGAAGACTTGACGAATCTTCATCATAGTTCTCCCTTTACTTTTATTCATAACTTTTATGATTTTTCGTATTTTTATTATGCTTTTCGTAGAGAACATGAGTAGCTAAGTTTTTAATCTAGGATTTTTTTGGAACCCTATGTGGTAATTCGAACCTATTTTTCTAATATTATGCAAGTTTAAATTCCTTGATTATTTCTTCTATTTGATCTTATTTAGCGCATGAACGTAGCTAATTTATGTTGCTATATGTTATTGTTAGAATTGATTGACAGATCGTTTTAATAATTAGAACAAGGATAGAAGAGCCTTCGAGTAGTTTTCACCGGATGCGTGTGTTAATTGCATGTATTATCGTAGACATATAGATAACACCTTAGGTAGCCGTTTACGAGACTTGTTATTTAATGTTTTATTCATACTAGGTTTGCATAGACATATAGTGAATCGTTTATGAAAATGATACACGCGACAGCGGGTTATGAGTAATTTCGTGTCTTGGGTTAATAATCGGGAATCGTAACTTGCATGATAGAGGGTTAATTGGGTGATGAATTATCGCATAGGGGGAAGATAAAATCCTAGATCCGTTTTTATATTGATATTTTCTCGTGATTATTTGCTTTCTTAATTAGTTTAATTGTTTAATTGATTTAATTTGACAAACTTGCGTAGGCTGGATAAAAATCACAATTGTTAGAATTTTGTACTTAGAATTAGATAATTTGAGTATTCCCTGTAGGATCGACATCCGACTCTCACGAGTCCACTTTTACTTGTTTGCGATACATGCACTTGCGTGTTAAGTATTTAGCCCCAACAACCACCTAATTATACATTAGTGAAATCGAAACTAAACAATTAAGTTAAAAATGAGACACCAAACACAATAATAATTTGTTTAGAATACATGCATTAATTGCTGCGAAAATTACAATGAAAACATTAACCATTTCATTCCATCCGTCTGGCCTATATCATATTTCAGCATATATATATATATATATATATATATATATAGGAAGAATAGAATAGGAGAAAGAGATAAATAATAATACGTAATAGAAACCCTTATGGGTTGATTACATGGAATATATATAAAGAAATATTGCAAGGTAATAGAGTTTGACTAGGTAACTAAATGCTAACTAATCTAGCTAACCGAATCATAATAGAATCCTTATATTACAAGAATTATTATAATATAATATACTCTAATGATATTATTTATAACATTAACCATTATAATCAATAGGAGTGTGAGGCCATCAAATCTTGCAATAGATGTCGGAGCAATCTGCCATGCAACTCTTCAATTGATCGCTCTCTGTCAAACAAATATTGTTCATGAGCATATAATATACACAATAAAAATGAAAAATACAAGCCAAATTATTTTCTTTATATATATAGACACACTAATATATATAATTGTATACGTATTATTATGTGTAAGATATGTAATTATGAAGGTGTAAGATTAAGAACTACATAAATTAATGTATATAATTCACTACCTAGATATGGAGAGAGAGAGAGAGAGAGAGAGAGAGAGAGAGAGAGAGAGAGAGAGAGAGAGAGAGAGAGAGAGAGAGAGAGAGAGAGAGAGACCTGTGATTTTGGAACATTTAGTGACCGAACATCCAACAAGGCAAAACGACGTCAAAGATGAAAGCCTCTGATTTTTCGAATTTGGTTCAGAAGCAATACAAGCCTGTTGGCAATTAACTATACATCTATAATTAGGTGGATCAGTATAACAGTGATGTTCGATTGTAGTACATTTCACGTAGCATTCGCTATACGACGCCTCCTTTATCGAGTTTACGGGATTATTATTCACCGCGAAAATTAAGTTTGCCATAATCATCAATATTGTTGTTCTAATAACAACTTTTCCTTCCATATTTTTTTTTCCGGAATTCGAATATTTGGATTTGTTCGTCTGAGTCGATTCTCTCTGGCAAGAACAATGTGTATTTATAGTGCATAAATGCTAGGTTATAGGTAATTTAGTAAATTAATAACTAACGAGTTTAATGAACATACTATATATACTCTTGGCAGAAATTATTTTGCGGGACTAACAAATATAGTAACTTACAATGTTTTTTTCTTTTTTTGGATTAGAGATAATCTTCATCCGGTATTTTTGTCACATGGTGCGTAACGAGTAATTAAGGAAATTATACAATATACAAAACTGGAAATTTGCTACACAGCACTTATTTTAGACTTATATAGGTAAAAATCTATTCTATTAGATGAATATAGATATAGGTCATTTAATCAATTAGATTAATTTGTATAAAATAAAATTATTAGTACATAAATATCCTTAATTAATTGGGGTCTTAAGATATCCATGGTGACAAATCTTATTAGAACTAAATGAAATGTCTAACTAAAATTTGCTTCACATCCATAATTAAATTCATTTCAAAAATGCCCCTCCACTCACAAATTCGAAATTACACCAAATTGTAAATATACTATGATGAACTATAGTATTATTTAACATTTTTAAGTTTGCATCTAGCATTTTTTTTATAATTTTTACTTGGAACACACTTTTTTGTTTTTTTTTTATTTTTTTTTATTTATGTATTTTTTATTATATAAATATCTATCTTTTCCCCATTCTTTTCTACATAAATTAAAAATTATTATTTTTTATTTTATTTTTTCGATCGTAGACATCTACAAAAATCCATATGAAACCGTAGTAATCCGTAGTCACCCACAGAAATCTTTAAACCCTAACTCCTCATAACCCTAACTCCTCCTACAAACCCTAGCCGCCAAACACTCATAGACACCCATACACACTCACAAACATCTGTAGACATCCAAATCGATTTTTTTTTTATTTTCCCCACCAAACCCTAGATTCGCTCCTCCACCACCACCACCATCCACCACCACCACCACCATAACCGAGCGTCGTCGTCACGCCATCATCCATGCCTAGCACCGTACCGCGCCTTCCACCATAGATCTGACCTTACACCACCATAGCCGCCGCCGCCTTGCCTCTACAGCCATCCTCTTATTGCCGTCGTCTCCACCGCCATAACCACTACCCCCCTCAATAGTGATTGGAGTGATGGAGAACGAAAAAGATAGAGAGAGATAGAGATATCAAAAAATAGAGAAAGAAAGATTGTGTGAGAGAGAGAGAGAGAGAGAGAGAGAGAGAGAGAGAGAGAGAGAGAGAGAGAGAGAGAGAGAGAGAGAGAGAGAGAGAGAGAGAGAGAGAGAGAAAGAGAAATATTGCGAGAGACAGAGATTGCGAGACAGAGAGCAAGAGAGAAGAAAAAAGAAAAATAAATCTGAGAGAAACGTGACTTTAGAATGGATTTAGGTTAAGGGCAAATTAGGGATAAAAGAAAAATGAGGATGTGACTCATATTTATTTTTCTAAAAAAGATTTAGTTCATAAAAAAATATTAAGGTTGTATTCTACGTCTAATTATATTTCCAATTAGAGACCTCTAGCATATTACCCCTACATATTCATATGAAAATAGTTAATAAGTGCCAACTATGTGATGGGCTCGAGAGGCTCTAAGTGTCACTGACATCATTGGAAGTCCAGAGATTTAGAAGGGGATTTTCCATGAGATGTTGACGATTTTCGTCGGTCATCTCGTGGTTGGGTGTCGAAGTGATCTTCATCTCTTTTCCTCTTGGGAGGAACGACGGTCGAAGTTTCTTCCATGCGCACGTGTTTCCCAATAATTTAGGGAGAATGTAAGATAACCCCTTAGTTTTGAAAATTTATATGAGAAGGTCCTATGATTTTTTTTTTGTCCTAGTCAAAACCCAGATTCTGATCTTAATTAGTCAGACCCTTCTGAAGCTAAGTAATATGATCGTTTTACCCTTAATCGGCGGTTTTTGGGAACTGAAATGTTAAATTTACACGAAAATTACTAAATCATACACATAATTAAATTATTTTCCCTCTCTAAAAACACAATACCCCGAAAACGTTTCTCCAACACAATTCTTCATTTTCCCTTATAATTGCCCAAAAATATCATAAATTACTATATTTGAGAATTGGACTTGAAGAAAATATTCACAAATTTATTCTACAGTCAAAGTAATCATTTTATCTGTAACACCCCACATTTTCGAAACCCTAATCCCTAACCAAAGTTCCATAACACGAAAATTCTCACGTAGGAATTATAAGGAATTTATTTACCTTACTAACTTAAATTCCTTAAGTGCCTTATATTGCCTATACTAATAATCTTTATATGCCGACTTGATTATATGCCTTATGTACTAGGAATTCATTGAATAATTATGTGGCAGTTTTATTTCGATAATTATGTGCTTAAGTAGATTAATTATTGATAATTGTGTGCTAGATTAAATTATGTGACTTATGTGTATAAGTAATTTATTTATATGATTTCATGACTTAATCATAATTACATGCATAATACATGCATATATACGTACATGTATGCATACATATATGCATATGCTATATAAGCTATGTTACTCTAGACTATAGGTATATGTATTTATATATGTGTGTGTTCGGTTTATGTGAGTAAGAGAGAGAGAGATTAGTGATTTTTTTTATTAGAAAATAAAATTAGAAAAGATGCATGCTTGTCCACATGTCAAAGTGTGATGATTTACACCAATCCAACACTCAATGTGGATTAGTCATCCCAAGAGACACCCTTCCTTCCTCTTTTCTCTCCACCTCACTCCACACTTGTCTTCTCTTCACCATCACCACCGAAGCACCACCTCCTCCATCGGCCCACACCTCAAAATTCTTCAAGAAAAAAATAGAGAAATCAAAATGCAAATCCCCTATATAAGCTTCACCCTTGAATATGCTAAGAACACCATCAAAAACACTTGCCCTCTTACGGGAGATTTAAACTCCTCCCAACTTGATATCAAAGCTCTTACCTTCTCCATTCAACTAGCTTGGTTCAATCTTGGAGCCACTTCTTGAAAGAGGTAACATTGCATCTTTGTGTTCTTCATTTTCTTCATCCTCCTTTTCTTTCTCTAAAAACCCTCTTTTCTTTTGAAGGTTTTTCTTTCTTCGGCCAACACGCTTTGATAGGTAAGAAATCTCGAATTTCTTGCTGCAATCGAAGGGTATCATAGTATGGAAAATGATTTTTTAAAACTACCTAAAAAATTTCCTCACTTTTCGAAAAATTAGGGCTTTTTGTGTGAAATCCGAAATCTTATGCTAATCTTGTTATTTGTATTCTTGCATGTCTAATCCATGTTATAATCTGTGAATCTAAGCATTTTGTGTTTAAAGGTTTAATATTTCGAATTTTTGGAATTTTAGGAAAAGAAAATGAGTTTTCAAGATTTTTGGGGTTGCATGTGTAGATCCATGAATTTTTAGGACTAATCTGCAATTTCTTGAAATTTCAGCAATGAAAAATGTTTTCATCTTTAAAATCTCAATAGGAGTAAGTGGAATTTGATTATTTGCTATTTGGCCTTAGTTTTGGATTAATATTTGTTGGGAAAATCATTTTTGGCTTCAACACTACTTGCCGAGTATTTTATTTTTTATAAATCCGATTTTTGAGGAAACTGCAAAATTCTTTTTGCATCTGTTCATTTAGTCAGTTAGGCAGCATATAATTAAATTTGAGAATTTTTAGATGCTATTTGCTATTATTTCGAAATATTGCTTGTGCATGTGTCATAAATAGAACTTTTGTGTTTTAATCATTATGCCTTGGGTATTAATTGTGAGAATGTGAATTGATGGTTAAAAATCTGCAGCTGAAATATGTTAAGGGGCTGAAAGAATTTTAATTCATTAAATGAATAAAAGTGGGAGAAATCCCATAAATGAAATGATAAGAATGTTGGTGCTTTAAGGGCATGGTTTGCTAATTTAATGCTAATTAAAGTGTGTTTTGGGGCTGCATGTTGTGTGTATATGTGTGTGCCGTGTGTGTGTGTGTTGTTGTGTGTGTAATTTATGATATATAAATATATAATATGATGCTATGTGAATTATGTGCTATATTTAAGTGGTTATATATATGTGGGTATGATATGTGTGTGATTGCCGTGTGTATTATGTGGATAATTGGATTTATTTGTATGCTCGTTGATTGATATTTGTGATGTCGTAAAGTGGTCATTTTTAGAGTCTCATTCGTCTCATGGTCTTGCATAAAAAGAGATTTCATTTTTACGAAAGGAAAGGTTAATGGAATGCTTGGGTTGGATAAGTCGGGATACGGGGGGCCGGTATCCCAACCATAGTTACTATAGATAAAGGGGTGGTTTGATTCCACCAAAAGAACGGGCTCAGAATAATATGCTTATCATCCAAGTAAAGAAGTTAATTTTTCACGGATCCGAACGACAGAAAATGTTTTCATTCATGCATTTGCACGAAAAGGGTAAAATGGTAAAATTTTAGTATTTGAGTCGAAAAAAAGGGTAAATTGGAAATTTTCAGCATTTACGTCGATTTACGTGCTTAAACGAAATTTCGTGCTTATGTATATATACTAATATAAGTACGTAAAACCATATTTTAAAACCTCGTTATCCATTCGGATTTCTTACTGGGCTTAATAGCTCATATAGATACTTTTTTGATTGCAGGTAGTAGTAATCTCGCGCCGGAATGGACCGAGTTGTGGATCGGAGTCTTGGCCGAAGCTTTTGGAGGGTCGTACGAGGGGTCTATAAACTATGCTTATTTTATTTTTGGTGATGTAACTTATAAACAATTTCCGTATTTCCGCTTCCTTAAACTCTAATATTTCCTCGTTAGGGAAATTAAACTCTTATCTTAGTACGGACCTTATTTTGATAATAATATAGTTGGTCCGCTTATTTTGGATAATTGCATTTCTTACCCGAAAATCCCTATTCACCAAATACCTTAAAACTCCGATTTCTTCTCGAACCCAAATTAGAACCTATAGTTAGATAAACGTAGCACTCGAATAATAATCTCCCTTTCCCAAGTTATTTTCAAAACGAAAATTTTAAACGACCAAAATCACCCAAAGAAGTTTTCGAAATTCTCAAGTTTTCCAAAAGCTTTCAAACAACCCAAAAGAGATTTTTAGAAATTATATTTTTGGTCCTCCTCGAAAGTTTTAAAAATTACAAAGAGATCCCTTTTGCTTCCGCTATCTAAATAAAGTTTTCCGATAAACCGGTTCGATTTATCGCCCGACCCGGGGGGTGCTACATTATCTTTATCTATTAATTTTATTTTTTGATCAAATTAACATCAACTTTTTATGTTACGGTGATTTTTTAGGGAAAAAAATTTTGGTGAAGAAGTTGTGTGATGCCGATGGAGTTGGGTCGCCGTCCAAAGCGGTCATCGTTGAGATTGGGTCGTTGTGGTCGGTGAGGGAAGAAGGTGCTCCCGCCATGGAATTGGCGTCTATGGCAAACGCGAGGTGTGTGTGGAGTTTTGGAGGTGGGCCTTGGTGGGGGCGTGGGCTGTACTAATTGAAGATATAAAGTTTTATTTTTCCTTTTTATTCAATTATTTTTTTAATTTGTTAATTCAAAAACCTAGAGAAAAGTTCGAGAGAGTCAAAGGAAATAGAGCATAGAGACAGAATTGCCTTTTTATCCATGTGAGGGATTTGGTAACTTTTAGTGTGGGATTTAGCACGCTTCTTTTAGGAAATGAGGTCAATAAGTCACGATTTCTCTCATTTGGTTCTCTCTTCCCCACCCAAAACCCTAATCTTCTTAGAGCATCTCCAATGGAGAGGGGGGTTTCTCCCCCTCCCCTCCCCATCCCCCTCCCCTTCCCCCGACCTACATCGTTTCTAACTGTTTGTTTTTTTTTAGATTTTTTTCAACCCCCACTCTCACCACTATAATAATAATAGATAATAATGATATTAAATAATAATTATTATTTAATTATTGAAGATAAAAATAATAATAATCATTTACTTATAATAATACAATATTAAATAAAAGTAAAGAAATAATCTTCAACTAATTACGAATAAAGATATAATTCAAAAGGAAATAAAAAATAAAAGAAAAAGAAATTGAAAAAATATTAAAAATCTTTATTTACAAATTAAGTGTTTGATTTTATTGAAATTATGTGACATTAATTTATGTAACTATATACATGAAATAAAATAAAATAATGATATAATATAAAAATAAATAAAAGAAAAGGAAAAAAATAAATATAAAAATGACTATGTAAAAGAAAAGAGAAAAAAAAAAAGAAAAAAAAAAAGGAAAAGGAAAAAAAAACGGGGGGCAAGTGATCACACGCTCCATTCCAGCACGTGTGTTGGGAGGGGGCAGGTCAATGGATTCCTCCTGCCTCCTGACCCACCTCTATTGAAGGTGGTTTTACCACCCCACCTCAGCTCCTTTGCCTCCAAGCGCAGTTCTACCATCTTTTCTCAATCTACCGCTTCAAACCGCCGCCGCCGATCCACCCTTCGCAAACTCGCTTGATTTTCGACCATGATCTGCCTCAGGCGTCGCTCTTCGACTTCGGCGAAGAAGATGAAGAACGGTGTCGTATCAATGGCGTCGGACATGTTCAAACCACAGAGATCCGTCCTCTTCCCGCGGATCCGTTCGCCTTGGATCCCTCCAATCGCCGGCGTTACTGCCGACAACGGATCCGCCTCTTTGTACATAACACAATTGCTAGTTGATATCTATTCATGCCCCTTGTGTGTGGTCTGCATCTATTTAGATTTGTAGATCATGTGTTTGTGTTCTGGATATTAATATACACCGTAAAATATGATAAATGCATAAGCCTCGGGCTTCATCGTAGCTTTGATTTTGTCTTGTAATACTGCGTAAGGTGATTTTGTCCAACACTTTTTTGGTGGTGAGGCTGGAGACCCTGTTATAAGGGTTTGTAAACAGTAACATCTTAATCAACCTTTTGGACCGGTGGATATGGATTAGCATTGCTTTATCTTAATATCGCTTTGTTTCATTTTGTTGGTTTGTTTTTAATTGGATGTGTAAATTCAGGCTCACTCAAGCTGGTCGTGGCTACCAATTTATTTGCAGGCGGTGGCTTGTTTGGTTGCTTGAGAAAGGGATTGTGTTTGAACAACTTCTATGAACTAAGTTTTTGCCGAGAGGACATGGTGTTTGTCAATTCAAAACAGTTCTTTTGAATCCGATAAAAGGGAGTTGTTGTTGTCTTTGAAAAGTGGGATATGAAGCTACAAGTACAAACTAAACTATATATGACTATACTCATATAGTAGTCGCATATGGTTAGATATATGTAGTCGTATATAGTCATATGTGGTCATATACATATAGTCATATATAATCACATGTAGTCATATACATAGTGGCGGATCTAGCTATGGTCTAGGTTGTGCAGTTGCACACCCTTGATTTTGACAAATAGTATTGTTATACATAGGTTGACAAAAGTGGCTGTTTGTTGAGGTGGTAAAGATGTTTCTCATCGATTAATAGGTCCCGGGTTCGATCCCCTAAATTGAATTATTTTTCAAATCTTAACATTTTCACATTTTTTCTCTTTAAATAGTAAATTTTTTTCTAATCTTAACATTTTCACCTTTTATAGTATACTATAGTCATGTGTAGCAATTTCAGTAAGTAGATTTATCAAATTTTGAATTATCAAAAAAATTGAAAGTTAAAAAAAAAATCAAAAAATTAAAAAAAATATATATTTTATAAAAAATAAATAATAATAATAATAAAATAGTATATATATATTATATGAATAAAACATAAACAAAAAGAATTTTATTAAAATTAAAAATCAAAGAAAGAATTTTAGGGATGAAACTATCCTTATAAATTTTCATACTATGGTTGTTTATGAAATAATGGCCCGTAGTTTTAGAAGTTCACTTTCTCATAAGTCAACATAAATCACACAAACGTCAGCATTGGTCAATAAGTCATGTGTACTGTGTCAGCATCTATCAACTATACAAGTGGAATTATAATGGAAACTCAACGTAGACTATATCAATGGTGGTCCTGCATTAATCCAGTATTAAAGATTTACACCTATTTAGTAAAAGTACATTGATGAGTAAACAAATGAAAAATACTGTTGTTATTGCTTAATCGCAATGGAAATATTAATTTCAAAGAAAAATACTATTAATTAAATTATAGCAAAACAAGAAAAACTCAGTATAATTACTTTGGCTTCCCTATAATTGGATTATAATTATTATGCTTGTTTTGTTTGTCACAAGAGTTTGATAGGGAAATGGAAATATTAGTAAATTAATAACAATTTTGATAATTAATACATTTGAATTTAATACGAGAGTTTATCGATTTAGAGAGTATTTGACTAAGTTGATAAGCTGTTAAAAATAATTTATAAGAATGTTGAGAGCTTATTAACTCTTCAAAAGTTGTTGATAAATTTTCGTCAAAAATCTTAAAAAGATCCATAAGTAAGTTGTTGGAGATGTTTTAACATGTTCTTTTTAAAATACTTATATTTCATATTTTAAATTCAAATCTTATAATCACTAAAAATAACTTATACACTCATTAATGAAAACATAAAAAAATAGTTTTAAAACTAAGACATAATAACTTATCAACTCCTATCAAATATAATTAACTTATCAGATGTTCAAAATAAGTTTATCCAAACACATCAAACACCCTCTTATTATTTATCTAGCTAGCAACAAACTAAACAATTAAAATTATACTCCAAACACATTGTAATTCTTTCTCAACAAGAATGGTTTTGTACCAAATATGACCTTGGCATGCAATTTTCATCAATTCTCTATATTCCGATCAATCTTGTTAAAGAAGTTTCTATACACTTGTTAAAAAAGGTTATGTATGGAGGTAGGAAAGAGAAAAAATTGTAATCTCGGTCTAATAATCAATGTTAAATAACTCGTTAAGAACTCAAAGTAATATATTTGCAATGGGTAAAATCCCATTATTGTGCCAATAGCTCACAAATTATACCACACGAGGAATGTAAATTGCACTCGACAACCCACATGCGACCGATGAGTTCGACTTGAAAATTATTGACAACTGTGGATCAAATTGAACTCGAATCCTCAAACGTGGCGCTCTCTTTACTTTTCTTAGGGATACTTGGTTTCTAAGCAATCAAGGCCCAAGAGTTGAAGCCTAGCTACAAATTTTCCATAAAACATAAATTGGGTTTTAATAAATAAATATGGGTAAATTACAACCACCCCTGAGGTATGGTTAATTTACGAAAAAACCTCTCATGTTTAAATTCAAAATAATCATCTATGATTTTTTCTTAAACCTCCACCCTCAACTATGATTTTTTCTTACACCTCCACCCTTATGGTGTCAAATTTAAAATAATCATCTAGATTTCGTGGAATGTGCTCTAGTTTGTACTCGTTTTGTGTAAAAATACAGTTGCACCACAATCAGAGATATACAAGCCAAAAAACACATATTATGATCATCATGCTTCAAAATGTAGAGTTCGAATGGGATAAAACGGGTACAAAAGTGATAATATTCCATATAATCTCGAAGATTCCACTAAATTTGAAACCGCAAGGGTGGACGTCTAATAAATTTTATAGTTGAGGGAGGTGGTTGTAATTACCCAAACAAGAGAGGGGTTTTCGTAATTTGACCATACCTCAGGGGTGGTTGTAATTTACCCAATAAATAGAGATCTCTTGTCTTTAAAAGAGGAGAAAAATAAAGAAGTGGAGCCTAATTAGTTGAGTGGACAAAATAGAAGAATCTATGTGAAACAAGAAAAATGAGGTTATAAAAATATTCCACAAAGCAAAAAAAAAAGAAAAAAAAAAAGAAAAACAAAATGAAACTGGCCTTTGGAGATGGTGTGGAGGCCATGACTCATGCAAAGCTAGAGGTCACATATTTTGACGATTCTCTTATGGGGGCAACATACATTTTATTTCTTCATGTACACCAAAGAGAAGGGAATAAACACACACTAATACACACATTATATACACACACACACACTAAGGATTGAGGAGTGGTAGAGATTATCAAATAATGGTGATGGATTTGAAAGAGCATAGATGGATGAGGATTAATGATGATGATTATTATGATGGTTATTACTACAGAAGAATTGTTTGGTTTGTTTTGGTGTCGATTTGTATGATGTCGGTCATAATATGGAAATGCGCAGACGGTGCTTCTCGCAAACAAGCCGCTTCCTCCGACTCTAGTGATCAATATTACGGGGCCAATTGTGCTGCCGGCTGTGGTGCTGCTTGCGGTGCTTAAACTTTATTCTTTCGCCACAGGGTGGGGGAGTTATTTCTAGTTTAATTAATGTGTATTATTATTGTAATATATTTTTTTAAAGTTTATTTGAACTCGATTTGTTATACTGATTTAGGCATTGTTGCAGTCTCGTAGTTTATCATAAACTTGTAGCCAAACTTCGTGTTTGGTCCGATAACGGGTGTCTCGACTCTTTTGGTAGGTTCTCTCGAATGTAATTTTATCAATAAGGGAAATAGATATTTTTATTTCAATAAAAGTATTTTCCCGCGGCGTGCTCATTCGTTTCACAAAAATACCCCATATTTTTATTAGTTAAAAATTGTCAGGAACTCGGAAGATTACTGCCAATTTCATATTTTTTGTTGAAAATCAATACTTTTTATTGGGCATACTATGCCAAAATTACGGGAAGAGATTCACCTTCCATAGAGTTTACAAGCTCAATATGAGCAAGAGAATGGGCAAGGCTATTCCCACCACGCTTAACGAAAGAAAAAAGATACAAATCCAAAAACTAATAAAAGCGCGACATTCTTCTATTGAAGCACCAAAATACGCTAAGTTGATATCCGTACACCGGAGTGCATTGAAAACCGGTAGACAATCGCCTTCAAATACCACTGATTTCCATTATTTTTCTTTAGTTGTGATCACATAAAGAGCCGCTCGAGCTTCGTCGTTACTTGGATTAGGGCTCCCAACAAATTTTCGATAGCTACACCATAAACAAGCCCCATTCGAATCTCTCGCTACCATTGTCACCCTAAAATAATCGTCGAATACAGAAAACCTCGCATCGAAATTCACCTTAACAATGTCACCCTTCGGCGGTCTCCAACTCTCTTGAAGTGTCTTGATTTGTCCAATTTTCATAAGTGTACTATAATACTTTATTAAAATCATCGTGTTTCATTATTTGTCGGTAGTTTTCATAAATCTACTAATATATTTTAAAGTGTTACCTCAAAATATATAGGGTTTATTACAAATAAGTTCATCATGTGTTACTTATTCATAAAGGGGTCCAGACAAAAAAATATTGTACAAAAAATATCCAGACAATGTTCAGTGGTGTGTAAAAGACTAAAATATCCCCTCACATTTTAATATGCTCAAATTTCATCATTTAATTCAATTTAACCTTAATTTAATCCAAAATTCACTAATTATTCAATTTTAAGCCCTAACCCAATTTTGAGTACGATTTCGCCTGTCGCCGCCGTTCTCCGACTTCGACTTTTTTTTCCTTATGTGCTTCTTTCACTGATTTCCGGCATTGACTTTTTTTTTAAAAAAAATCTTTGGTTTTGCATTGACTTTTTTCGCCGGTCTCCGGCGGCATTGACTTTTTTTTTCCTTCAATATTTTTTGGCCCGCTAAAACAGTAATTTGCTGTGGTTGGCAGTCATATTAACTATATTATAGTTTAACACGGTAATATTGTTATATTACTTTCTTGCACAATAATATAACACAACAAAAACCACTATTATTGTGTAATAGAATAATATTAATATGTTGACCGTTCAACAAAGTCAAACATGATAAAAAGCCAAAAAAATTAATATTGATGTGGTTGAGAGTAATATTAGTGTCCGCCACAATATTATTACTGTAACGACAGTAATATTACCGGCAACCACAATAATATTATTGTGTTTACAGTAATATTACAATAGTAGACTGTAATATTATTACGTTAATCGGTCAACAATCAAACAATATAAAAGGACATAAAAAAATATTGATATGGTTGACTGTAATATTATTGTGTTTACAGTAATTTTACTGTCAACGACGGTAATTTTATTACTTTGACAGGTCAAAAAATCAAACAAAAAAAAAGGCAAAAACATAATAATATTGATGCGGTTGACAGTAACATTATTGTGTTTACAGTAATTGTGATGTCAAGGACAATACAATTACGTAAAGGTAATGTTCTTACTGTCGTTGACAGTACAATTACTGTCAATGAAAGTTCAATTGCGGTCAACGTTCGGCGGTGGATGTAAAAAAAATGGATAAAAATTTTAGGAAAAAAAAAAGTTATCGCCGGTGATCTCTGGAAACTGGCGGCAGAAAAAGCAAACAAAAAAAAAGTCAATGCTGGAAACCAACGGCAAAAAGAAAAAGTTAAAAAGAAAAAGTCAAAATTGAATTTTTGTTGTTAAAATCGATGAATTTGAAGTTAAATTGAGGTTATTAGGATTTGAGTTTAAAGGATCGGTGGTAATTTTGTTATATAAATTAATTTTGCTTTTATTTATAATACATATTAAAATGATGAGTTTATTGGTATAACCCCTGAATCTAGAATAATAAAGACACTTGGTCAGGAACTTATCCATGAAAACCTCAAATATACATATATATATATATATATATATATATATATATATATATATATATATATATATATGGGTAAATTACAAACACCCCCCTGAGGTATGGTCAAATTACAAAAACACCCCTCTTATTTGGATAATTACAACCACCCCCTCAACTCCTCAAATTTAGTGGAATCTTCGAGATTATATGGAATATTATCACTTGTGTACCCGTTTTATCCCATTCAAACTCTACATTATGAAGCAAGATGATCATAATATGCGATTTTTAGCTTATATATATCAGTTTGTGGTGCATCGGAAACTGTATTTTTACACAAAACGAGTTCAAACTAGAGCACATTCCACGGAATCTAGATGATTATGTTGAATTTGACACAATAAGGGTGGAGTGTAAGAAAAAATCATAGTTGAGGGGGGTAGATGTAATTATCCAAACAAGAGGGGGATTTTTGTAATTTGACCATACCTCAGGGGGATGTTTGTAATTTACCGTATATATATATATATATATATATATGGGGTGAATTACAACCACAAGGAATCAACTCTCAATGAAGTTGAAATTCCCACACGGCTACCAAGATTCGATCTTAGGACCTTGTACCAACTTACCACCCCGGAATCTAAAAGATTTTGTTGAGTTGACGCCGTAAGGGGGTAATTGGAGTGAGATACCCGAGGGCTAATTGTAATTTCTCAAACTAAAGGAGGATTTTCGTAATTTAGGCCTACCTCAAGGTTTTTTTCTTAATCACCCTAAAAAGAAAGATTATAAACCACAAACATACGATGGATAATGCATATTTCATGAGCAAGAATTTCTGTGAAGGAGTTTCTGCTAAAGGTGGTGCATAGAATCATTTACAAATAAAATAGAGCCTTCAAATGAATCATAAATCAAGATTGATTTCTATTAATTTCTTGAAAAGACTAAAAAAAAAATCTAATTAAATAAAAATAAATTTATAACCATCATAAAAACGAAAAACAAGTCTAGCCAGACAGCCTATCACTGTAATAAAATGAGACCTGTAATAAGGAGGAATCATTCATCTTCGTTAATTCCTTTCCGATCTTCTACCGCCCCAAAAAATGATTCTCGAAATTCTGTAAAACGAAACACAAGTTTTTTTAAACATATATATACATATATACGGTTGTAAAATGATAGGTGCGATTTGTTGTACCTAAGAAAAAAATTCAATAATGAAGAGCATCGGTAATTCGACCAAAAGCACTCATAGAAAACTCAAGTATGAAGAGAGGCAACTTTCTGGCACAACCCATCAACCTCTTCATTATGTTCGTCAATCTGTTCCTCCTACAAAATAAAATAAAATAAAATAAAAGGGCCAAAACGAGACCCGTAATTCAACATTATCACAAGAAAAATAACGCAAAAAGAAAAAAAAAAAAAAAAAAAAAAAGAAGTAAAAGCAAATTACCTCAATAACTTTTTTTTCTTTAACACCTATACACTTGGAAGCACTGATACTAGCACTCTTTAACAAGCTACGAGCACTGTAGTTTCCCTTATGTTCCGATCCGTCGCCTTCCATTTGAGGAATCTTTTCGGCATCATTGTCGTGAACAGCATCTTCTTTCGGTGCAGGGACTCTCTCTCTGACATGTAAATATGTTGCCCATAAATTTTCTCATAGAATGGCTTCTTCCCGTTATTTAAAATACCGAGTGACGAGCAAATAAAACGAGTATTGAAGAAATTATTTAGTCTACCTAGGTAACGAAACATTCTGCCTTTGGAGAGTGCCTCGTTCGCTTTTATGCTCCTCGAGATGCGCAAATTGCCTCTTGAAGCGATCAACGCCACTAAGAAAATTAAAAACAATAAGGAAAAAAATAAATCATAACGCACAAATATACAAATGCAAAACTATTATATAATTAATCAATTATATAATAAATAGCAAAGTAACTTCCAACAAAGAAAATAAATAAGTTAAATATATGCTTGATAAAACATGAAAAAAAGGCCAAACCTAGGATACATAAAGCCACTTGTTCGGTCACCGTCACGTAGATATTCCTCAAGCATATGAGGGTGGTACTCTAATATCTGTTTGCTTATGACAAAATTACCGAAATAAGTAACATCTAATAAATTCCAAAAAAAAAAAATTAAATTCAAGAAAGTAAAAAAAAAAAAAAAAAGTATATATAACGATGGAAGGCCTCTTACCTCTCGATAAATCAACTCTCTGACATCATCTTTTGCCAATTTTCGCCTCTCGAACTCAAACTCGAGCTTCGATATTGGTTGAGAGGAAGGCTCGCGGTCCACATTTGCCAAACCGTTAAAATACGGATCAGACAATAACTGCCAAAAAAAAAAAGAATTATAAAAAAAGATTTTATTACAAGATTTTGGGAAGTTTGAGTGGATTAAGAAAATTTACTTCAGCAGCAGTTGGTCTATCTTTGGGGTCGAAAGCAAGGAGCCGCTCGAGTATTTGAAGCGCTAAAGGATCGGCTTTCGGGAATTTATGAGAAAATGGAACAGCTTGTTTCTTACGCATACTGCTCAGATATCTCCTCGCCTTTTCATTTCTGATCTGCCGTTTAATTCACAACCAAAAACAAACCTTTGTTCTTATATATGTTTTTCGGAAGATAGGAAACTGTGAATTAAATAAAAAATACGATATTTTAAAAAAAAAAAAAAAAGAATTATTTTTACCCTTGCAATAGATTCAGGAGGGGGAGTGCCGAGCAAATCGGTCATTAAATCTAATTGGTGAACGACGTTTTTACCAGGGAAGAGTGGTTTTCCAGTTAGCATTTCCGCAAATATGCATCCAATGCTCCATATATCAATAGCCGGAGTGTACTGTATTTAGCAAATAATATTAACATTTCATGCAGTACATATTAAAACGAAAAAAAAAGAAGCAATTTACATAGAAATAATAAGATACTAAATTCGGAAGTACTAATATGATCAAGAAACAAAAAAAAAAAAAAACGAAGAAATGTTACAAATGAAATCCTTTACTCGTTCAAAGAAGTGTTACACGCACATCACATTCAAGAAAAACGACAAAACTAGCTGGTTAAGGTAGCAAATTCAGAAATCATTTAATTAGTATTAATTCATAATAACCGAAACCTGAAACCCGAAACGCGAAAACCCGAAACCGAAACCATTTAATAGACGAGTGAATACATGAAAAAATCGTAATACGGGTATATGTATTGACAGCTCAGCAAAAAAAAATGTAAGATTACCTTAGAGAAAAAGGAACCACATAGCTCAGGAGCACGATACCACCTCGTTGCAACATAGTCCTTCAAACAGCATCAAATTCGTATCAAATGTTAAAAAATTGAATCCGTACAAATTTTCATAACATAGAATTGATAAAAAAAAACTAAAGGTTCTATCTTTCAAAAGGAATTTGCTTACGGTCCAAAATATTGCCGACGGGGCATCATTAAAAGCCACGCGGGCAAGCCCAAAATCGCAAATCTTCAACTTACAGTCGGAGTTTGCAAGTATATTTCTCGGCTTCAAATCTCTATGAAACACATTTCCTGCAAAAAAAAAAAATTTAATCTTTCACCTAAAATAAGAAAAAAAAAATATATGACGAATTTAAAAATGCGAAAAAACAACCTGCATGAATATACTTCAAGCCACGAAGAAGCTGGTAGAGAAAATAGCGACAATGCTCGGGTGTAAGATCATCGTTGGCCTTAATAACTTGATGAAGATCAGATTCCATCAATTCGAAAACGACGTAAATATCTCGAAACTCCCTTCTAGAAGGTGGGAGCATAATATGCCTGATCTGGACGATATCCGGATGTCTTAAAAGCCGAAGAAGTTTGATTTCTCGGAGGATCCGTGTAGCGTCGGAAACATGCTCGAACACGTCGTTGATTTTTTTAATCGCGACTCTCTCTCCGGTGTGAGTGTCGATAACCGAACCTACGATACCGTAACTACCCTTGCCTATAACTTCTTGGATCTCGTACCGACTCGCCTCCCCGTACTCCGTAAAGAATTCAGCCTCTGCCACACCCTGCCAAAAATAAATAATAAAAGACAAAATTTATATACAAATTAGAAGTAGGTGCTTTTTTTGCACATTCCTTACACACATTACATGTGTTTTAGTTTTCACAATTACTAAGACAAACATAATTATTACAACACAATTAATACATGTCCGAAATTAAAAGATCGAAAATGAAACACTTCGGATCATACACCAAAATCAGAAAAACAAAAACACAAAAACAAAAAACAAAAAAATCAAGAAACACACACACACACACACACACACACACACGGATCTGCAGAAATATCATGACAATAATAATAAAAAAAAAAAGACGAAACAAAAATTAAAGGGGCGAGGAATAATTAGAACCTTGTTGTGGGGATCCATGGGGGAAATTGAATTGATGCAGATTATAACTTCAGATAATATGAATTTATTTTTGTTGATTCTTAAAAATATAATGGAATGGTTTGTTTTTTTTTTGGTGAGAGTTAATACTGGAAATGGGTAGAAGAAGAATAGGTAAAAATTAGTTGGGGAATTCAAGAAAACATCATCCACGAATGTTTCTGGAAAGAAGCAGTGGTGTGTTTCCTTGTTTTTCTCCCACACTATCCACTTTTATTCTTGATCCCCTTTTCACTGATGATCGATCACCGATGCTTTCTCTCTCCCCCTCACTCCATGGCATTTTCTCTCTCTCTCTCTCTCTCTCTCTAGAGTGCGTTGCGGTGGAGGAGAGAGAAATGTTTGACTTGTTGTAGCCACCCCCGCTTTCAGTATCGTGCAGAGTAGTTAAGACATGAAACTGATCTATCTACACTGTATTTATTATTTTTATTATTATTTTCATATGTTATTATTAATTAATTATGCCTTCATTTCAAGACGGTTTTTTTTCTTTTTTTTTAAATTCAATTCCATTTTCATTTCCCTCGTACATCGATATTATACGGTTAGATTCTTGCGGGTTTTTTGTAATTTTTCGGTTAATAATTAGGGTAAATTCCACTTTACCCCCTTGTACTCTGCCCAAGAACCACTTTACCCCCTCGTACTCTTAATTTCGTCGATTTACCCCCTTGTACTTGTACAATTTTCCAATACAACCCTCTTCGTCAACTTTTTTCGATTTTGACTCTGACGCCATTTGGTCAAGAGTCAAAATATTGACGTAAATATTGAATTTTTTCGATTTTGACTCTCGAGATTAGAAAAGAGAAAGTTTCACACATTCATATATTTTTTTCTTTGCACTGAGTGGAATCGATCAATTTTTGGGTCTTGATT
This sequence comes from Erythranthe guttata, assembly GCF_000504015.1. The sequence continues at coordinate 990,146 of NW_012195024.1, forward strand.
TTTACTAAGTTAGGTGTTCAATTTGGGGATATCTTGGAAGGGGAAGTGGTGGAAGAAGAAGAAATGACAATATTGACGGAGGAGAAACGACGCGTCAGTGGCAATTTTGTAATTTACAGAGTTGACCAAACGGCGTCAAAGTCAAAATTGACAAAAGTTGAAGGAAAGGGCTGTATTGGGAAATTGTACAAGTACAAGGGGGTAAATCGGTGAAATTGAAAGTACGAGGGGGTAAAGTGGTTCTCAAGCAGAGTACGAGGGGGTAAAGTGGAATTTACCCTAATAATTATTATATGAATTATGAAATGGTAAATAATATGAATTGAGATTTGAGCATATTGTTGAGAGAATGTTAGGAGAAGAAAATTCGAAAGCAAGAAATATAGGAGAGAGAATCTCACAAGTTGATGAACGATTATTTTATAACAATGTAATAGAATAATAAATATTTCTACATTTAACTATTTGAAGCAAATGGGATTTAGTTTACTTGTACAAATATTTGACTGAATCCTATCCGGCAAAGAATGCAAAGGAAATAGGATTGGTTGCATTCACCTCCTCCGTTTCATCGTAGGATTCTCTTAAACTCCTCGTTTTTCTTGGCGGGGTAATGATGAAATTTTGTGGAGACATATTTTCACCATCATTTGGTTGCATTTCTTGAGAATCGTCTTCTTCGTCTCCAATGGTCTGCCAAATTAATGATTTTGAATTTTTTGAAAAATCATAAGAGAATTTTTCATCAAAACGAACATCCCGACTTATCACAATTTTTTTCGTTCGAGGATTATAAAGCTTGTAAGCTTTTGACCTCTCACTATACCCAATGAAAATGCATTTTTCGGCTTTATCGTCGAGGTTGGTCCTCGTAGCATTTGGAATATGTGAATATGCAAGACAACCAAATGTTTTAAGATGACTAACATTTGGTTTCTTACCATACCACATCTCATTTTGAGTAGAATTCTCCAAGCTCTTTGTCGGTGATCGGATGATCAAATAAACGGCGCAAGCAACCGTACCAGTTCAGCCCAAAACTCCGATGGAGTATTTTTCTTTTTCAACATACACCAAACCATATCCATTATTGTTCATTTTTTTCCTCCGCGTTGTGGTGTATACCGGGCCATCAATTCATGTCTAATAGTAATACTATGGATTCGACAAAATTCTTCAAATAAAGAAGATAAATATTCCCCACCACGATCATTTCTCAATTTTGTTATTTTGAAACCGGAAAATTTCTCAACTTTGATTTTAAAATCCTTGGAGTATGAAAGAGTTTCGGATTTTTCTTTCACAAAATAAGCCTAAACCTTTCTTGTAAAAGCATCAATAAATAACAAGAAATATCGATTACCACCGAGAGAGGGACATCAAAATGGCCCACAAAGGTCACTATGAATGAGCTCCAATGGTGACTTTGATTTTCAATTTGACTCGGAAGGAAATGGCTCTCGGTGTTGCTTCCACAATTGACATTATTCACAAATTTCGTCAATGGCTTTAATTTTCAGCAATCCTTGAACAATTTCCTTGTTTGATAACTCCTTCAAACTTTGGAAATTAAGATGCCCGAACTGGTCATGCCACAACTTTGAAACTCCGTTCTTCACAGTCAAATTGCAAGACGCATCAAAATTATCAAGTTTGATTGGAAAAATACTATTTCCAGTCATATCGATATTTGCAATGTGTTGATCCTTCTTTTTCAAAATGCAAGTGAAGTCGTCGAGAAACACGTTGAAAGGTTTCCTCATCAAGTGACCAACACTTAGCAAATTACTTGCCACGTTAGATACATAATAAACATCGGACATTGTTTTGGCCTTTCTGGATTTTGTTTTGAAGACAATTTCTCCAACACCTTCAAATGTACAGGTGTATCTATCTCCAAGCGTAATTTTCTCATGATTAGCTTTGACAAAATTTAAGAATATTTTTTTATTCCATGTCATGTGCTTGCTCGCACCACTATCTAAATATCAAATATTTTCAAAGCTACTGTTAGATGCAATCAATAAAATCTCCATATTTTCAACTTTATTTTCATGCAAATAACCAACTTCTTGCTTTTTTTTTTCCAACAATCATTGATTTTGTGTCCGAGTTTATGATAAAAATGACATTCAACATAAGTTCTTGTACATTTATATGATCCTCGTCCTCGGCCTCTTTCTCTTTGAAAATTGTTCATAAAATATTTTTCCTCCTCTTTCGCCTCATCATTTGATTTGACTTGTCCACGGTAATGGTTGTAAGTATTTATTCCTCCTCTTATTTGGCCACTACCTCGGCAAAGTCCACGGAACGAACCACGGCCTCCCGTGAATGTAACTTGGGATTTTAGTGTTTGATCCGAAGAAGAAATTTGAGGATTTCTTTTGAAGGATCCTTGCTTCGTGCCTTCAATCGTCCTTGTAGACTCTCCAACGCCATTGATGAAAGATCTTGTGACTCTTCGATAGCCACAACAACATGATCAAATTTCACCGGCAAACTTCGCATAATATTTTCGACAACCCTTTGGGTTTCCATAACTTCGTCATTTGTCGCCATTTGACTTTCAAGAGAGGTGATTCTTATAAAATATTCAACAATTTTTCCGTTTTCTTTCATGTCCAATTTTTCGAATTTAGCCCGCAAAGATTGCAAACGAACTTTCTTTACTTCATTTTTCCCGGCATAGGTTGTTTGTAGAAGTCCCCATGCCTCCATGGAACTAGTCACCTTGGTTAGTCTTTCATAGACGGGAACTTCGATTGCTTGATATATTAAAAGAGCTTTTCGATCTTTTCGTCTTTCGGTTTTCAAAGTTTGCCTTTGTGCATTCGTCAATTGATCCTCATTTTCAAGACAAAGCTTCATTAGATTACTTCAATAATCGATTTTTTCTCCATTGAAACGAGGTATAAGTGAAGCAAGGTTGGTGGACATTTTTTTAAGGTGACTCTGATGCCAATTTGTAGGCATCAGGATGGGATAAAATGATTAATCCCGAAATTGATTTTTAGTGAGTTTGTGAAGACTTGAAAAAATAATATTTTTGAGTAGAGAAAGTAATAAGACTAGTGTTTTGTAGATGGAAAAATTACTTTTTTTTTGTTTTTGTTTTTTGTCTTGCTTACAATCATCTCTAACACTCCATATATATTTATAATGGGGAGTACATTATTATTCTAATAAATTATCAGATAACTCTTACACTAACAACTCTTCTAATTTTTAATTTAATGCATAGAAAAATCAAAAGAGAATTGTCTAGATACATCTAGATAATGGTGATTCAAATTCACATTTATTCTAACATTCAATCTCTCACTTCTTCCAACATGAATGTCCACTTTTTCCAATATTAGATTGCCACTAATTCCAATATTGAATTCACATTATCCACTTATTCCAACACTTTTGTGGTCTTGACGCCGAATCTTCTAATCATCTCTTTATTAGATAATGTCCTTCCCTTCATCAAATGTGGTTCATTTCTAATACGGAACCTTCGTATGGATCCTTTTATAAATGAACCGATTAAAGATTGGATCATTTTATAAATGAACCTTCGTATGGTCTTGCTTCATGTGCATTCATCATTCGAAATGACAATGGTTCTATCGTTTTTGCTCACTCAAGTATGCACCATTGTCAAGATCCTCCTCTTGTTGCATAATCCATTGCTATTAAAGCTTGCATTTTCATTTATGGAGCTAATGAAGTTGAAAAATGTGTGATCTTTGAGATGGACTCGCTCAATGTTGTCAAGTTCATCACTGACCCTTGTTCATCAATTCATTGGTCTTCAAGCCGTATTATCCATGAGATCAAGAAATTTGGTTTTTTTCTCAAAATGCTAATTTTGCAGCTCATTAGTCATTATCTCGTTAAATGGGCTTTTTGTTGTAGTTGGTTAGGCTTAATTTCTGTCCAATGTATTCGTTCCATTTGTTTTTGTGATGGGCTATCCTATTACCGAGTGTTTTCATCTTGACGCTTAATTAATATATCTGAAACGTTAAATATCATTTCAATTTTATCAATGTCGTATTGACTTCGAACCTGATTTTGACATATTTTTATTTTGATTTAGGCGAAATTCGAAACATGAAAACTGTTGTCATTTGGGTTAGTTTTCTAATCCAACTTACATCCGCTAGATTGGATGCCGTGTGACAAAGTTATGCATGAATGATTCACATTTTGAATTTTAGATACAGACCTTTATACATCAAAGTTGTGGGCAATATCCATTGATTCATGTATATCTTTCAAATTGGAATAGAAAACTTACTCAGAATACTACAAATTCTATTTTTCGGGTTTTGCAAAATTTGGAATTAAAAATGAACAAAATCACGTTTGAAGTCGAAACGGTATTATTAAAGTTCGAACAACATTTATCACATCCTTATATATTCCTTTTGCTGATTAAAAAAAGAAAAAAAAAAACAAAAAACAAAAAAAAAATTGCTCAAGGATCACATGTAAAGATAAGGTGGGACCAACATCAACCCAATGTTTGGATAAATATATAAATCTCCATTGATTATTTTCAGACTAATAATTCCAAACAAAATGGCATCATCATTCTTTGTATCACCACCATTTCTCTCTCACCCTACTACTAAATCAAGAACCAATCACTTCTCATCTTCTTCGCAAACTCCAACTCCACAACAGCCATCTAACAATAATCTACCCCAACAACCGCAAAACCCGGCCCCGGCTCAACCGCTCAGTGCAAACTCAGCAGAGCCGCCGCAACCACCACTAGCCACCACTAGAGCGGCGGCGGAGCAAAGGCCGAGTAAGGCTGCAGCCACCAAAACAACAGCAGAGTCTACTGATTGGATTGCTTCAAACTTAACTAGGCGGTTCGGCATCGGCGCTGGTCTGGCATGGGTTGGTTTTCTTGCTTTCGGAGTTGTCTCTGAACAAATCAAGACTCGGTTAGAAGTTTCACAACAAGAAGCAAACACAAGGTAACAAACATATTTATCGTGACACTTGTGAAAAATAATAATTAAATATTATTTTATGTGACAATATAATTTAGAGCTAATAGCACATACCTTCTTGTGCTGTTTTTAATGGTCAAAAAAACCCTTCCGTTAAAAAAACATTAGCAAGAAAATTCCATGTTGTGTATTTTAAAGCATACCGATTCTTATTTCGATATTTATTGTTGACTTATGTTAAATGACCAAATTACCCTTACAAAAGAAATATTAATAAAACAAGAAAGGAATAAAAAAGAATTTTAGAGGGTATTTTTTATTTTCAAGTCAAAAAATACATTTCTACTCTCAGAATCTGCGCGTACATTACACAATAAGCTGTTGGGAGTTTTTTTTAGCTTTGCTTATTTCTTACAGGGGTGTTCTTGCTAATTTTTTTTTAAAACACCGATTTGTTCAGCAATTAGAGTTCTTCACCAAATTTCTTTATTATTTTGTCAATGATATTTGGATACTAGGAATTGAGTTCTTCACCAAATTAAACCATTGACAAACATAGACCACTCTCTCATGGTGAATAGTTAATATTTTGCAGAGATGTTGAGAAGGAAGAAGAGGTAGTCTTGCCTAATGGCATAAGGTACACACACAAATATTCACTTCACATACACCAACAATTAATCCTTTTTTCATTTTCTATTATCGACGAAAAATATAACTTCCGATAAATAAATAAATAGGTATTACGAGCTTAGAGTTGGCGGCGGGGCGTCACCGAGGGCGGGAGACTTGGTGGTGATTAATGTGAAGGGAAGCGTGTTAGGAAGCGGAGAAGTGTTTGTCGACACATTTAGCGGTGAGAAGAGAGCGTTGGCTCTCGTAATGGGTTCGAGGCCGTATAGTAAAGGAATATGTGAAGGTGTAGAGTATGTTATGAGAAATATGAAAGCCGGTGGTATAAGGAGAGTTATAATTCCACCAAATCATGGGTTTGGTGAAGAAGGTGCTGATTTGGGTGAAGGTGTGCAGATTCCACCTTTTGCCACACTTGAATATGTAGTTGAGGTTGATAGGGTTTCAATTGCACCAGCTTGATGTATATATACTTCTTTAAGCCATCCTCTTAAGATATATTTATGCATTTTTTATATGAACATTTGAATTAGATGGATATATTTTATTTTATAATTAAATTTATGTGTGGGTTAATTAATACTTGTGGAAATGGATCACGTTCCGGTAAGGAATTAAAGTCAAAACGGATTGCCCGTAAATCGGCTCAAAAGATTTAACAATAATTAATTTTATGGCAAAATTTGTTAAGGGCTATGTAATACTGACACGGAAATGCGGAGATGGTGAAACAGGGAAACGGACATGGGGAAACTCCATTTTTCAAAAAATTGGATACGGGAATAGAAAACGTGTAAATATTAAAAATGTAGGGGTACATTTATAATTTCTGAAAAATATAATAACGTTTAATTTATATACTTATTGTTAATTACATATATGTATCTAGGCATTATATATAATTTATAAGTTTCAATCCGAATTATCATCCACAAATTACATTCGGGGCATAAAAAATTATTTCAGTATCAATTAGCATCTACCAAAAATATTAAAACACCACTAGAAGTGAAAAGGTAACATAAAATTTCAATTTTTTGCCTAAGTGTAGACAATTTCGAGTCTTTATTTAAAACTTTTTTTTTTATGGTGGAAACGCGTTTCCATTTTTTCATTATTACGAGAAACATCCCCGAAATGTTTAAATATTTACGGAAACGCCGCCGAAACGTTTACGACAGTTGTCATGGCGTTTCGATTCCCGAAACATTTTCTAGACATGAAAATGCGTGTGTATAGAAGTTCTTGTGCATCATAGATTAAAGGAGATCATTTGTTCTTCGATTTCACAAGAAAAGCATGACTAAGCTATAAAAAAAAAAAAAACCTCTTCGATCCACATGTAATCTTCGGGTCTTTCTTCTTGGGTAGGTGCACTTAGTTCATTCTTCAGTAGAATTATCTTCAGAAAATCGCTAAAGAGTTTTGCTGATCCATCATTCAATTTCTTCTGTTCAAATTTTCGTAGTGTGGCTCACAATCACAAAGATGGATCCTTTTTTCACCTAAGCCCAAAATAGATTTGAGTTGTATAAATGAAGTAGACGACTCAATTTTTCTTGTTTCGTAAAATGGTAAGAATGCAGCCACATCCTCCCGATGTTGAATTCACCAAACTAGTACTGCAAGTTATTGTCAAGATGAAACAATGCTCGGTTGCCCTTTATTGTGTTCGACGAAATGCGTCAATGGGGGTGTCGGATGTCCCTGTAGATAAGTACACGATGAGCATCTTGATTAATTAACTGCTATTGCCTCTTGAAAAGGGTAGATGTTGCGATATTCACCACTTTGGTAAGGTGTCTGAGGCAGCAAAATTGTTCAAGAAAATTTTGAATTTGAAACTTTGTTGCTGCCCGTTATTTGCTTTGGTTATTGGAGGAGACTATATATAAACCGAGTGTTATGGCTTATAATGCGGTTAGTGATTGCTTTTATGCAAGCGTCGAATGGTAGATAATACTCTCCAACTCCAGATTTCACCCACCATTGTTACATATAGCTCGTTGGTTCAGGGCTTGTGCGATTTCGGTAGATGGAAAGAGGTTTGCTAAATGAAATGGTCAATCACAAGATATTCTTAAATGTTTTTACTTTTAATATATTGGTGGACGCAGTTTGCAAGGAAGAAAACGCTGAAGATGTTGGACCATTTGTACCTATATGAATCCGAATCCTGATTCATGGATCTCTCGGTTCGAGAAATCAAGATAAGAGGATAAAACCATTTCTTCTAACTCTTCTTCAAATTCGATAAATGTTGATTGATCGTATATTTCAACATAGTTCTATGATTCAGAGTATCATTGCCTATTTGATCCCTTTGAATTTCGCATTTGAAGTTGCGATATTCATTAAAAAAAATCGAGTCAATATATCAATTCTTCAACGAGCACGGCCCTTAAGCCATCTATTATTTGCTCTTTAATCAACGGTTATTGCGAGAGCGGAAAATGTGTTTGACACGTGGACTTTGGATTAATTGTTTGACTGTCTATTGAAACATAACATTTGTTTATAGCCATGTAATATTTGAACAATGTTGTAAAAAGCGGTAATCGGGTCCGAGTCGGTCAGGCACCGACTCACGATTAATCGGTGCGGCGGTGATTAATCGGTGATAAATCGGAAATAAATCGGTTTTTAAAATTTAATATAATATATTTGTAGATATTATTTATAAACACTCAAAACATAGATAAAAAATATTTAAACATAGTTATATCTCCATCATGTATATATATTCTAATAACATAATAAAAGTTTAATAATAATAAGATCATAATACATAAATATCCTTATAAAATATAAATAAAAAGGCAATTTTTTTTTGAATTTACATACATTCTTGGCATACATCATTAGTTCTTTAAAAATAATAATTAACATAAACAAAATAAAGCATAAACTCCTTTTTTTTTATTAAAATCCCAACTTTTATTTTGATTTATAAAAAAAAAAAAAAAAAAAACCGATTTTTGACCGATTTTTTGCCGATCGGACCGCCTCAGACCGCCTCAGACCGCCTCGGACCGCCTCAAACCGTCTCACAAGCAAAAAACCGATTTTTCAAACCTTTACACTAAAATCGTAAAGGTTTTGGACCGCCTCCGCCTCGGCGACCGATTAATCGGCCGCCTCGGCCGATTTTTAGAACACTGTATTTGAATGGCCAACATAAAAAATTAAGAATACACCAAAGCAATGAAATAATTTGAGGCTTCATATTTTAATATTTTATTATTTCTTAATTTAATTTCATTGTGCCCCACTAAACAAGACCTGTTTAATATTTACTCAATTTATATATTACAATAGATGCAATACAAATTTGACGGCCAACCACCCATAAGTTACTAGTCAAATTTTTATATACCTAATAATAACCATAATAATAATATTAGTGCGATCGATTTTTAATTTTTGTTTTGTTAAATATATTTGATTAGTTTAAGACACATAAAATATACTGAAATGTTAAATGTCGTTTCAATTTTACTAATGTCGTTTTGACTTCGAACCTAATTTTGACATATTTTTATTTTGATTTTGGCAAAATTCGAAACATAAAAACTGTAGTCCTTTGGGTTAGCTTTATAATCCAACTTAAATCCGCTAGATTGGATTTCGTGTGACAAAGCTATGCATGAATGAGTCACATTTTGAATTTTAAATACCTCAATACATCAAAGTTCTGGACAGTATCCATTGATTCATGTATATCTTTCTCGTCCGACATCCAATTTTGGTGATTCAAGTTGGATTATAAAACTAACTCAGAATAATACAAATTCTATTTTTCGGGTTTTGCAAAATTTAAAATTAAAAATAATCAAAATGACGTTTGAAGTCGTAACGGTATTATTAAAGCTCGAACGACATTTATCACATCCCTAAAATATAATGTTTTATATTTTAGATACTGCCCTTGACATATTAAAACTAAGCAAGAGTCCTCGAGATTAGAGATCAATTTTATATTTTCATAAGCATAAAGATTTGAGCAAGTTCAATAAAATCTGCTGAAGTAAATCACATAATCCTAATTTACGAATCATAAATGATTAAAAACCGCCTAATAAAAATAAAAACGTAACCGCCGCTAAAAACGTCACCGTTTCAATTAGCATTGCCGCCGTTAGCGGTGCCGTCAGTTTTGGTCATCATCTTCCGGAACTCGTCGAAGGAGACGAAACCATCACCATCGGAATCGACGGTCCTGATCATCCCGGCGCAGTCCTGCTCGGAGCAGTGCTCCCCGAGGCGCGTGAGGATCTGGTGGAGCTCGGCGGCGGAGATCTTGCCGTTGTGGTCCTGATCGTAGAGCTGGAAGGCCTCCCTGAGCTCCTTCTCGGCGGAGTTGTAGGGGTCGGAGTCGCCGCTGCAGAAGGCGGCGAACTCCTGGAGGTTGATGTGTCCGTCCTTGTCGGTGTCGATCTCCTCCATCATACGGGCGACCTCGTCGGCGGAGGTGCCGGATCCGAGGGCGTTGAGTACGCCGCCGAGCTCGTCGGAGGAGATCTTGCCGTCGCCGTTGGTGTCGAACCGCTGGAATACCTTTCGTACCTCGTCCATGTCTTGCAGGTACATCGACGCCTGGGGATTTGCTGCTGCGTTCGTCGCCATTTTTTTTTTCTTCTTTTGGTTTTGTGTGTTTGATGGATTTATTATTTGATATATTTATTTTTGTAGGAGTAAATGGTAGAGAGAGAGAGAGAGATGACTATATATAGGAAGAGGCGCCTTTGGGGTTGGGGGCCTCCCCACTTGGTTGTTCCATTATTCTTGTAAAATTTCCCATTTTCAGTTATTTGTAAAATTAGTGTTTGAAAATGCAAAGGCTTTTTTGGTTTTTATTTATTTATTAGGGTAAATTACAAGCACCCCTGATGTATGGTCAATTTACAAAAAACTTCTCTTGTTTGGATAATTACATCTATCCCCCCCATCTATGTTTTTTTTCTTACACCTCCACCATTATGGTGTCAAACTCAACATAATCATCTAGATTTCGTGGAATGTGCTCTAGTTTGTACTCATTTTGTGTAAAAATATCGTTTCTGATGCACCACAATCTGATATATACAAGCCAAAAAACACATATTATGATCATCTAGCTTCAAAATGTAGAGTTCGAATGGGATAAAACGGGTACAAAGTGATAATATTCCATATAATCTCGAAGATTCCACTAAATTTGAGGAGTTGAGGGGGTGGTTGTAATTATCCAAACAAGAGGGGGGTTTTCGTAATTTGACGATACCTCAGGGGTGGTTGTAATTTACCCTTTATTTATTAGGGTAAATTACACCCACACCCCTGAGGTATGCTTAAATAACTTTAAGGTCCTTGTGGTATAGATAATTACACTCACCCCCTGAAACATAGTTAGAAACTCTAATGGGATAATCCATTGGATACGTTATTCCGATAGAGTTTTAACGGACAATTACTTTTAGCTAGTGGTGGAGATAGCATAGAGTTAGGGGGTGATATATGGCTCCCCCAACATTTCTTAAATCACCCATAGTTTTTTATTGTCTCCACCACTTCCTGAAACTAATAGTCCGTTAGAATACTATCGGAATAATGCGTCCAATGCATTATCTCATTAGAGTTTCTAACAATGTTTTAGGGAGTGAGTGTAATTATCGATACCATATAGACCTTAAAGTTATTTTAGCATATCTCAGAGGTGTGACTGTAATATACCCTATTTATTATTTTTTAGAGAGAGAGTTTTTTGGGTATTTGTTCTAATTATGACCGGTCAACAACTATGGTCTTATTTTCTGATTATTTCAGAAATGACAACGAGTTGAAATTCGTTGGGCAATTTATTAGTGTGTTTCAAGGGTTTTTTTGACACTCTTTATGACTGGTAATTAAGTGGTCAACAACTAGGGCCCAATTTTCTGATTATATCTAAATTAAGTAGAAGTTTCTTCCTTTAAACATAACTCAGTAATTGGTAAGAAACATAGAGCGATTTTTTAGCGATGTTGTGGCATTTTGAATATTTTCTCATGATTTTCGATAATATTTATAGTATCAATATTGTTATGTATTTCGTCGGTTTCCGTCAAAACAATTCTGACCTGGAAAAATATTTTTCATTCTAAGATTTGAGATTTTCACCTTTTCCATTTATTGAATATAATGCAATTAAAATTAGAAGTAATTATTCAGTTCCCAGAAAAAAAATGTTTCTCAAAAAATATTAGGGTAAATTACACTCACATCCCTGAAGTATGCTTAAATAACTATAAGGCCCTTACAGTATCAATAACTACACTCACCCCCCTAAAATATAGTTAGAAACTCTAGTGGGATAATACATCAGATACGTTATTCCGGTAGAATTCTAAGGACTATTATTTTTAGTTAGTGGTGGAGACAACATTAGAGTTAGGGGGTGAAATGGATCCCCCAACATTTCTTAAATCATCCATAACTCTTTGTTGTCTCCACCACTTCTTGAAACTAATAGCCCGTTAGAACTCTATCTGGATAACGTATCCAATGCATTATCCCATTAGAGCTTCTAACTATGTTTCAAGGGGGTGAGTATAATTACCGATATCATAGGGACATTTAAGTTATTTTAGCATACCTTAGGGGTGTGGGTGTAATTTACCCAAAATATTAAGTTCGCCTCTAGTTTTAACCAACTAAGGTCATGTTTGCAAAAACTTTTAAAAAATAGATTATCAGCTTTTTTTCTTCATATAATCTATTTTTATGTCTTTGCAAAATCGACTTTTACTTTTGTTTGCATGCCTTAAAATAAGCTGCTTTAAGTTATAATTTTAAGAACACTCATGCACCCGCCTTTTTTTTTTCTTTTTTTTACATTGATCTTCCATATTTTTTACGAACACCCCAACTTTTAGAATTAAACACTTAATTCAACTTAAATCACACTAACTTATGCTTTTAAATAAGCTTTTGCAAACACCACCTAAGTTGAGATGAGCTATTTTTTTTTTTTTTTTGGTAATGCAGGAACCCGCAGCCAACCATATAGGTGCACTGGGTAAACCTAAGAGATGAGCTATTAGAACCATAGAAAGAGTGGTGCTATTTCTACCTCCAAAGTATCTCAATTCACCACCAAATATATATTAAATGTCATAAATACTCCTCAAATTTATAATCCACCACCCTTTTTTATATTCGCTTAATTCTCATGTGTTCTAGTTTATTTCATTTTATTTTATTTATTTATTTTTTTTGTAATTTTTTTTTTTGCAATGAAATATTTATTACAATATATTAAAACGTCTATATCAGATGACGTACATATTATATAATTTTTTTCTAGGAAACGAAATTATATTAAGCCAAATCGGTCAATTCTAGAGGAAGTTCAGGACATTCTATACAATCACTCTTAATTTATTTCTCCAAGAACGTGAAGTCCTGTTCTTTTTGACCTTCGAAAATGTTTTTCTCTGACGAAAGTACTATTCACTTAAGGTGGAGAGGATGAGATTTTGCAGTAAGATTCCAGTGAAAATGGTGGGATTCTTTTTATGAATATTTTAATTAGTTTAGTGGTGCACGATTTATAAATTTGTAAAAATATGTGTGTGAAAGAAGAAGAAATGGGCAAAATGAGGAATATATTTAATTTAGTGGTAAACTAAGATATTTTGAGGGTGGAAATAACACGTCTCTAAAGAAATTAACGATGGAAGGAGATGTAACTAATAAAAAAAAAATCTAGGTAATATTCTACCACATTAGTAGATTTTGTTTTTTCTTTTAGTAAATTCAAGTCCTTTAGGAGGGGAAGTAGGAGAAGGGGAATAAGGCTGGTATCAACTCTCCTAATGAGGATTGGTACATTAGTAGATTAATATAGTCAAATATTTAAAAGATCATAAAATTCACATCGAATTAAATGATAAACATTACTAATTTACCTTTCATAAAATAATATTATTAGGCACTGACTCTTGATCAATCGACGATAAATCGTGATTTATTTTAACGAGTCAT
>NW_012195026.1:0-13292 GCF_000504015.1 Erythranthe guttata
TCTCTGATGTTCCCCTAAACAAATATATTCAGTTACTTGCTAACATATATTTCATTTGAGTTTAAGAACAAAAAAAAACAAAAAAATGAATTACCTGTGATGCTCTGGAAGGCTGTAACCAATGGGTAGGAACCGTGAGTTCTTGAACGGAATCTTCACCGCTGCCGCTGCCGCTGCCGCTGCCGCTGCTCGCCGAGTAAGAAAAAATTGTACGGAGTTTGGAAAACCTAACGCCATTTCTCCAATGGCGGCGGCTGGTTGGCAACTCAATCTTTGCAAATTTACGGATGAAGATTAGGGTCGGGATATTGCGAATTAGGCTTCCCATTGGAACTCTACTTCTTCCTTGTTCAAAGGGATAATTCCAGAAATTCAGATGGGAACTTGAAATTAAAGGTGAAAGTCGGATAATTTCAGAAATCAAGCTCAACGACTTGGTCGAATTCTTCCGATAAGATTACGGATCCCACCTTCTCCTTTCACTATTTTTTTTTCTTTACAAGTTAGTCTAGAAATGAAATTTATTCATAAAAAATACACACAATAAACTCCTTTCCAAATAAGTCCATACCTGGTCCAAATTTTTGTAAAAGACTAAAATAGCCCCTCATACTTTAATATGCTCCAATTTCATCCTTAATTTAAATTAACCTCAATTTGATCCCAAATTTCACAAATTATTCAATTTTGACCAAAAACACATTTTTTATGGACAAATTCGTCCGTTACCGCCATTGACTTTTTTTTTTTTTCCTTGCGGATTTTTTCGCCGGTCTCCAACATTGACTTTCCTCCTGATTTTTCAACCACCGGTTTCCGACGTTGACTTTTTCAATTTTTTTCTCTCTTTCTGTAACATTTTTTTTTCGTTTAAACAACAATATTGCTGCGATTGACAGTAATATTAACTATATTATTGTTAAACACTATAAAATTAACTATACTACAGTTTAACACAATAATATTGCTATATTAATCTCTAGCACAGTAATATTAACACAACAAAACTCATTATTATTGTGTAATAGAGTAATATTACTATGTTGACCGTTCAACAAATGTAAACATAATAAAAAGCCAAAAGAATTAATATTACTGTGAGTGACAGTAAAATTACTATAACAACAGTAATATTAACGTCAACCACAGTAATATTACAATAATATACAGTAATATTATTACGTTACTCCGTGAATAACTCAAACAAACAAAAAAATCCAAACAAAGTAATAATATTGATGTGGTTGACAACAATCTATAACAATAGTAATATTACTGTCAACCACAGTAATATTATTGTGTTTACACTAATATTACAATAATAGACAGTATTATTACATTACTCCGTGAATAACTCAAACAAAACAAAAATCCCAAAAAAAATAATAATATTGATGTTGTTGACAGTAATATTATTGTGTTCGCAGTTATTTTACTGTCAACGACGGTAATATAATTACGTTGACTTGTCAACAAATAAAACAAAATAAAAAAATAACAAAAAATAAAAAATAATAATATTACATTAATTTATTGTCAACGGCAGAACAATTACATAAATGTATTGTCAGCGTCAGTACAATTACGTTAATTAACTATCATTGACAATATCAAAATTGGATTTTTGTGGTCAAAATTGGATTTTTTGTGGACAAATTGATTAAATTGGGGTTAAAATTAAGAATTGGGCATAAAGGATTGGAGGTAATATTGTCATATAGATGAATGTTTCCTTTATTTATAATAAATAGGGTTAAATACAAACACGCCCCTGTACTATGCACTTTGTATCATTTACCCCCATGTACTACACATAAATACAAAAACCCCCCTACTGTTATATTTTTTTCCAAAATCTGACGAAAATACCCCTACTAAGCCAATAAATATAAGGTTTGTTTGATCCATTTTCCATTATATTTTTTTGACATTTTTGATCAATTTTACTTGGAAAATTTTGATATTTTTATTTTTTTCTTCAAAACATTTATTATTTAGATTTTTTTTTCTGAACAAAACCTTTTATTTATGGCATTTTGAATTTCTTCTTTTTTTTCTTCTTTAATGTCTTCCGCTAGTTCAAATTCTCAACAATAATATGATTGTAAAGATGTTTGTACTCTTAGGATGTTTGAACTACCGAAAAAAATTTAAGAAAAAAAATGAAGAAACTCAAAATAACAAAAATAGAATGTTTTATTGAGAAAATTAAAAAAATCTAAGAATTAGATATTTTGGAGAAAAAAAAATATAAGTACCAAAATTTTCCACGTAATATAGTGGAAAATGGCTCAAACTATATATATATATATATATATATATATATATATATATATATATATTTGCTTTAGTAGGGGTTTCCTCGTCATATTTTGAAAAAAATGTAATGTGAGGGGGGTTTTTGTATTTATGACTAGTACATGGGGGTATATGATACAAAGTCCATAGTACAGGGGTGTTTTTGTATAAAACCCTAATAAATATTAAAGGGATGGGCTTATTGAAAGAGATATAGCCTCTAAACCTATAATAATAAAAATAGGGGAAACTACAGTTTGCACCCCTGAACTATAGGGCTTGTCACAAACACCCCCTCGAACTATGAAACGTAACAAAATGACCCCTCCGTTTATGTTAGTTGATGATGATGTGGCATGTTGACTTTCTCAATTATAATTGCTTTTCTTATTATTTGTCGTTTTTACCCCTCAATATATATTACTAATTGGTAAATAATATTTTCATTTTTAAATATCAAAATACCATAAAAAAAATCAACAAATTATTTAAAAAAAAGTAAGAAAAAAGAAAAAAGAAAAAAAAAAAAAAGGGAACATATATATATGCAGATGGTGCTCTCTCTCTCTCTCGACACTCTGTAGAAAACAGAGTCTGCAAACTATTTCTTCTCACCACAACCATTAAACTCTCCTTAATTAAAAAAAAAAATGCTTACATAAATTAAAGAATAGAAGAACACATTATCTTTTCAATCCTACAATTTGGATGTGCAATTTACCCGACGAAAAGTTCCATCAAAAAACCCCCAAATTGTAGTTCCCCTACAAATACTCGCATCTTAACTTTCTTCAACACAGCCTTCACCACACAAAGCAGTTCCACTCCAGAATTCTCAATCTCCAAATCCGAATTCACGACCACGCGCATCATATTGGCTTGCGACGAGGTGACTGTGCCGAGTGCCTGATTATCCGTCAGCGGCGGCTTATTTTCAAGGGAGAGCCTCCGCTTATTCTCAAGGGAAAGTAGCGGAGGAAGAGTGGTGAACTGCTTTTTGAAGGTAAGTCGACCTCTGAGTGGGTCTTTTTTAGATTGCTGTTGGTTGTGCTCCTGCTTTCTGAAATTGATTGTGTTTTTTTGGTGTTGCCGACCAGCGGCGGGGATGAAACCTTGGTGGAGGGGGAAGGCGTTGGAGGGGAGCTCCGGTAGTTTTGGGCGGGGGATTGAAATTGAGGCGATAGTCATGGCAAAGGGAACAAGAGAGGTATTCCACGGTTTCTGCTTGACGTTGGGACCATCAAAGAAAAGATTCACATAGAAGTGGGTGCGGTGGAGGCGAAGAGAGAGGATGCCGACGGGATTCTTGTGGTGGCCATAGGTCATTCTGCTCAAGCTTTGATTTTGGAAGAAAGTGTGCTTATCATGGTTGTACTCAAAGATACAATCCAATAATGCTAACATATTTTAAGGACAAAAGGGTAAATGCACACATATAATAACGGTGTTAATTTTTTGACGGTTGACTGAAAACGTTAAGGGTTGTTTTGTTACGTTTCGTAGTTCAAGGGGGTGTTTGTGAAAAGCCCTATAGTTCAGGGGTGCAAACTGTACTTTCCTCATAAAAATATTTTGTTAGGGACTTATGCACAAAAACCCTCTTTTTTTGTCATTTAAATTGCTCTATTTTTTTTTTTATAATTGAAATCTAAAATTAATAATACGAATGAAAAGAGTCTACAATCAGTAACCCGTCACAAAAACACACTAAGGCCCCGTTTGGTTGCCAAGATAAGCCATGATTAACTAAATAGTTGGATTTAATTTGATGTTTGGTATCCTCAATAAATTGCCGGGTCGACCCACCAAAATTATATAATCATGGCTTATTTTGCCTTATCTTGGCTTATCTTGTCTTCTAATGAGTTTTTTTTGTTGGACATTTCAAGCTCTAATAAAATAATTGGGTCTCATTAAGTTATTTAATCTTATCTTAATTAATCTTATCTTGTCAACCAAACGGGGCCTAAATGGATAGAATTGACATCAATAAAACCAATCCATGCACGTGAAAAAGCCCATGTAGCGAGATGATGGGCCGCAAAATTAGCACTTCTTGGATAAAATTTGAACTTCCATTTAGGCTAAAGTGCCCAATACTTATTGTTTCTTCAATATAAACTGAGACAGACCAAAAGCTGGTGGATGATTGATCAGTGATGAAAAGTATGGCATTCAAGCAATCAGCTTCAAAAATCACATTACAAGACAAGTAGATATCAAGATCAAAGTAATCTAAAGAGAGAATGGGTGCTCTATCTATAGCACCAATTGATATATAAAAAATCACATATATTTTGTAACATTCCTCATTTGATGTTCAAACTATAGAATAAACCTCAGTTAAAAAATTCTTATTAGTAAAACTTCATTGGACAAAATAAAGAGTGTATATGTGAAGCTTGAAAACGTGACACTGCTCGTAAAAACTTGCCAAGAAAAAACTCAGTGGAAACAACTTGAATGAAAGAAATATAATACATTGTTAGAATTACAAATCACAGTCTCTTGACCAAATTAATGACTTCTTTGAGCCGGACGTCTTTTAAAAATACATGATTCTCCTATGGCAAACTCTAGATCTAGTCTCCTTGTTGACGGTCTTAAGCCGTTTTCATATTTTCTCGAACTTGTTAAATTACATCAACAGTGTGTTGAACCAAATCCGGACCCAACAACTTTCGTACTCCATAATTTGCACCCCAATGAATCGAGAATAAGCAGTTTCTCCTGTAAAAGGCTTTGTAGGTGCCATGTCAATGGTGGATGAGTAGTTGTTATTATAAGAGAGTTCGTTCGAGGGATAATTACAGTTAACCTTTAGTCCCCTATTACCGTCATCAACAAAATACACTCTCATGTACATGTTGCCACATTTTAATTTGGCCGTCAACAGTAAAATTATGGTTGAATTTGAGGTTTTTCTTTCAGCAAATTGTAAATTGACCCCTATATTATTTGGAATTGCTAATAAATTTCTTATCTAAAAATATTTATGACAAAATTACCGCAACCCTTTAAACAAACACAATTATGATTTCAAACCCCAATTTAACCATAATTTCACCAATGATTTCTAACCCAATTTTTATCGATTCCATTGTTGACCAGTGTTTTGAATTTTTTTTAGAAATTTCTTTTCCAGTGTTGATCGGGGTTGACGTTACTTATTTTTTCTGCGTTGACTTTATTTAATTTATTTTTTGGTTGAGTGATCAACACATTAATATTATTATCTAATACAATAATATTAAAAAAAAATCATTTTTTCATGTGTTAACCGGTTAATACAGTAAGTCAGTAATATTATTGGGTAACGAAGTAAAATTACCGAGTAACGCAATAATATTGATTTAGTATTTTTTTTAATATTATGCATTAGACGATAATATAGTAAATTGACTCATTAAGTTAAAATGTGGCAACAAGACAGCACATTTTATTGACACACGTAAATGGGGAACCAAAAGTGAAAATTTTGACACACGTAAATGGGGAACCCAAAGTGAAAATTCTGCCAACTTTTGGGGACTGAAACTATAATTATCCCGAGAATACGACATGAGGTATGCCAATTACCACCAAGTGATAGGATATATCATATATGCTGCTATATTTTATATTAATCGGATGTCTGAAAAAAGCTAGCGTTCACCTTCATAATCGTATATATGTTGTTATTGACTAAACACCTTAGATCAAAACACTTATATTTGTCTTTGTTGTATGTTAATTAGAAGAGTATGTAAATTTCTTAATTACTATTTAAGAAAAAAATTATTTTTTTGCATAGAAGAAAATATAAAAGGAGCCCCAATTTCAGGATATCATTGAAAGCACCTAGGGCCCAAAGTTTTCAGGACCGGCCCGGAATACATGGTTAAAAACTAAAAAGTCGTATGTACACGTGGCATCCTATACACGCACTATACTAAACGAAAAAAAGGAACAAAAGCACTTGAAAATATATCTAAACTAATAGTGAATGTTCCAATGTTTCTTCAGGTGAGCTAGTAAGGTGCACAGTAAATCCCCTGCCACCAAACACACGGCGCATAAATGCATTGTCGAATTTTCTCCAGTAATAATGGACCGAGTTGTATGGGGAGCTTAGAAACAAGACTAAACGCGAAATTTTTCTAGAGCTTATCCGATCGTCTTCTTCCAAATCTTGTATAGTATAATTGCTGAGAAAGGGCAGTATATCAATTGTAGAGCTTGAAGGGCTACGAGGTTCCGAAGAATGTGTATTGTTTTCAAAGTCTGATGGAGGGAGCACAAGCCTTATAAGATACGTCGTTAACGATCCAAAAACCTGAACAATAAACCAACCGTTGATACAAATTACTCAAATCAATGTCTTTTTATATATAGACATGACAATAATACATATGTTCTTACCACTGTACTGAACATGACTACAGTGATTGTGCATGTAATCATGATTGCATTCGCTTGCTGCTTATTATCGTCGCCAGATTTTCCAAACTGCAAATAATTGTTCAATGTAAGAAACATGAAATCTAATGTACAATGTGGTTAGGTTCAACCGATTCAAAAAACAAAATCGGGACCAACCAAATTCTATTAATTTAACGAAATTTATATGTTTAATTAGGATGTTGCGTTCAAGTCGGGACGAAGAAGGTTCTCTACTGTACTTCTCTTATTATACCTGATTATAAGACAGAGCCATGGGAACAGCACCTCGCATTAGACCAGACCAGAAAATTACGAACTGTACGATAGTCATAATAATTGTTCAACATTTATTGCAACCGAACGAAAGAAAAAGAGAGAATAATAATAATAGTCTTGAAAAGTTAACCTGTTGCTTGAGGCTGAGTTTGTCACGCTCAGACTTGGTTAGTAAGTTGGACAAAAAGGATAAAGGGAAAACGAATGATGCTCTCCCGAGCATAACTAGGCTTAGCATCATTGTACTTGTTCCAACAGAGCTTCCAGGGCTAGAAAAGTAAATCGACAAACGGAAATTTTACAAATTAAATATGTTTTTTCAATGTTTGAAGTGAAAGTAAGATTAATAGAGCAAGTTTACAACTTGTTTTACCTTTTGCTCACAGCTTTCCATTTTTCAATGTCTAATGCATCCATACCCAGATAGAGGTAGATAAATCTTTCGGCAATAACCGACATCGTTGCAAAAGCATGCCTGTTAAAAATAAATAATAAATAAATAAACTACCAAAATTTTATTTGGGATTTTTTTGAAATTGAATACTTACATGGCGGTAACTCTAGAAAGTGTATTCACATTATACAATGTGTAGTGTGACATAACAATTCCACAAATGAACACTGTGAGAATTCCGCTGAACTCGAAGAGCTGCAATATATATATATATATATAAGGGTAAGCCATGATAATGATAAAAAAGAAGTAATATAAAATAGAAATTGAGCGAAGAGGTAAAAGGAAAACGGACCTCGGCCAAAATATAAGAAAGGTAAGCCATGAGAATCATGAGAGCCAACTCGTGATAAGCTGAATCTCTGGAAATTAATTTCAGATGTTAGTAATGTACTGATACCATAACCGTGTCGAATAACAAAATCAAAGCAATCCAAAACTTGCATATATATATATATATATATATATACCTTCCAAAGTTCAACTTTTTAATAATGTAGGCACTAAGCAATCCAATCTGCATTTTGATTTTTCACAATTAGAAACCAAATATATTATTAGACAATGTGCTGTGCAAGCAAATATTTGGAATAACTGAAAATGCCATATACAACTGTTTAAGAGAGAGAGATCTAGAGAGAGAGGTTAAGTTAAAACTCACGGCAACGCCCAACAGAGTGCTGGCTGTAAATAAGTAAAAGAAATGTCGAATGAACTTGAAGACAATCATAGCGTTAATATGGGAGAGGTCGAACTTCTGAATTGCGTTAAAGAGGACAACAGATGTCGCATCATTCACCACTCCTTCCCCAAAAACTAGACTGTACAGTAACGGCAACTCGTCCTGATTAAGAACCTGCATGCCCAAAATAATTAAATCAGTTACCGAGTTAGTATGGGTGCCACCTTTTTCGTTTGGAGTTTTTTAGAGAAAAACAAAATGGTTACAAATTTATACAGACCTGCAAGGTGCATATGGAATCCGTAGCTGAAAAGATGGCTCCAATTGCTGCATAAAAAACCAAGGCAGGCTCAAGTTGGAAACGTAATATGAAATTATCGACTAACAAAGAATTAATTACAAGATAAATGCATGCATATACGATGAAATATCATATACAAGATGAATATGTAGTGAAGAGGATGAAGTTACCAAGATAATCTTTAAGCTCAAAATTGCCTATTCCCAATGTCTCGAAAAAAAGTTTCGAACCTGAAAAAGTTAAATAGTTAGTGCTATGCGAAATCACAAACCATAAAATATATAATATATAGACGACAGGTGCACAGAAATAAGTTATAAGTAGGAAATCATGCAAACACAACCACTCCTCAACCATCAAAGCTTTACGGATGCGTTCGTAAACTGACATGTGATCAAATTTTACAATCGATGAAAATAAAATTCCTTACAACTTTGATTTCTAAACAATATATATATGATTTATCCATTGTTCGATAGAGGATTTCGTAAGATTTACATTATATGTGCATATATAGAAAGAAGTAATACCAAATGATGTGATGAAGAAAGATATGAGTGTCCCAAAAGCGCCAAACAACATAATATTCATGAGGTTCTTGAAAAAATGCTCCTTCTTCACCTGCAACCTTCAGTCGAAAGTACAATATAATTATCACATTCAAATTTCACAAGAATTATAACATCTACATACATAGTATAACGTAACTCACCCAGCATTAAATATAATAGGGGGCAAGAAATATGTAAAAAAGAGCTCTACATCGAATACAAGTATCTTCGAGCTCTTTCCACCCGTAAGCACCAGTAGAGTAATTCCAGTACCCAAACCCTAAAATATCATCCATCAATGCTAATAATCAATTATAAAACGCAAAATATCATTATTTAAACCACTAAAAGAAAACAAAAAAATAAGCAAGCATCGGAACTCACGAAAAAAATAGCAATAATAGGCTCGTTAATCCATCGAAATCCTTTGAGTTGATGACCGGTAATAATACAAGCACATATGAGAATGATAAACATAGCCAAGTTATCAACGGGATCCTGAGCAGAACCGGGTTTCGATTCTCCGATTCTCATCAACCAAGAAACCACACCGCTGCCCATCCGCTCCATTCAATCTTCCTGCGTTTTTTTCTTCTTCTTTTCTTTGGATTTTTTTTTTCTCCAAAGAGAAGAAGAGAAAAAACGATTTTCATGCAAATTAAAATTAACTTATATACTTATTAAAGAGTCTAACTAGTTCAAGATACTTTAGTATTACTAAGACTCTAACAAGTTTAACATACTTTAATACTACTAGGACTCTTATGAATTTCATATACATACAACTACAGTTCATTTATATGTCTCGTTTTTTTAGAGATAAAATAAAAGATTATATTTCATCCATACTTATTTATATGTGATTGTTTTTTTCAACGGCAGATGATTAATTGATTTTGTTGGTTAAAGTGAAATCTTTTACTAAAATTTCGTAACTATTCATTTTTTTTTTCTTATTTAAATTTGGATAATTAATTTTTTTTATTGATTTGAATTTGTTACAATTATGAATTGACATAAAAAATACACATTTTTTTTTTCGTATCTTTTAGAAAATAAATTTGTATCTAATATTAGAATTTTTTTATATTTAAAAATCGTAAAAGTGTTTTCTGATAAGAACATACTTCCATCACTCTGCTTCATATTTTGTTGGGTTAAACTTCAATCATCTCTGATGTTCCCCTAAACAAATATATTCAGTTACTTGCTAACATATATTTCATTTGAGTTTAAGAACAAAAAAAAACAAAAAAATGAATTACCTGTGATGCTCTGGAAGGCTGTAACCAATGGGTAGGAACCGTGAGTTCTTGAACGGAATCTTCACCGCTGCCGCTGCCGCTGCCGCTGCCGCTGCTCGCCGAGTAAGAAAAAATTGTACGGAGTTTGGAAAACCTAACGCCATTTCTCCAATGGCGGCGGCTGGTTGGCAACTCAATCTTTGCAAATTTACGGATGAAGATTAGGGTCGGGATATTGCGAATTAGGCTTCCCATTGGAACTCTACTTCTTCCTTGTTCAAAGGGATAATTCCAGAAATTCAGATGGGAACTTGAAATTAAAGGTGAAAGTCGGATAATTTCAGAAATCAAGCTCAACGACTTGGTCGAATTCTTCCGATAAGATTACGGATCCCACCTTCTCCTTTCACTATTTTTTTTTCTTTACAAGTTAGTCTAGAAATGAAATTTATTCATAAAAAATACACACAATAAACTCCTTTCCAAATAAGTCCATACCTGGTCCAAATTTTTGTAAAAGACTAAAATAGCCCCTCATACTTTAATATGCTCCAATTTCATCCTTAATTTAAATTAACCTCAATTTGATCCCAAATTTCACAAATTATTCAATTTTGACCAAAAACACATTTTTTATGGACAAATTCGTCCGTTACCGCCATTGACTTTTTTTTTTTTTCCTTGCGGATTTTTTCGCCGGTCTCCAACATTGACTTTCCTCCTGATTTTTCAACCACCGGTTTCCGACGTTGACTTTTTCAATTTTTTTCTCTCTTTCTGTAACATTTTTTTTTCGTTTAAACAACAATATTGCTGCGATTGACAGTAATATTAACTATATTATTGTTAAACACTATAAAATTAACTATACTACAGTTTAACACAATAATATTGCTATATTAATCTCTAGCACAGTAATATTAACACAACAAAACTCATTATTATTGTGTAATAGAGTAATATTACTATGTTGACCGTTCAACAAATGTAAACATAATAAAAAGCCAAAAGAATTAATATTACTGTGAGTGACAGTAAAATTACTATAACAACAGTAATATTACCGTCAACCACAGTAATATTACAATAATAGACAGTAATATTATTACGTTACTCCGTGAATAACTCAAACAAAAAAAAAAATCCAAACAAATAATAATATTGATGTGGTTGACAGCAATCTATAACAATAGTAATATTATTGTCAACCACAGTAATATTATTGTGTTTACAATAATATTACAATAATAGACAGTATTATTACGTTACTCCGTGAATAACTCAATTTATCCCGTAGTGATAGGTCCCGAGGGGGGATCACATGAACCTCGCGAGGCGAATCCGGAGCACGCGGAGGAGGTGGCAAGCCAGAGCCTCCACGGATTGGGAGGTTGTTAGCTGTGTCATTCTCTCTCCGAGCGGATGCCTCAGGAGGATCTTGTTGGCTACGTGATCTGGTTTGCATCTTTCCTACAGACGGCGCCAAAATGATGATGTTAATTACTTAGATCACCTGGGGTAGTGTAGAAAACGAGCTGGGAGAGCAAAGCGGATCAGTAGCTTGACAACTTGATGATCCTGAGGTCCTTGCGAAATGAGCACACGTGAACTAAGCCGGGGGTTGATCCGGCGGAAACCCATCTGACGCTCAAGTCAGATGTACAAATCGTGGAAAATGGTAGAGAGATAAAATTCTAGCTTACTCGTGAATAAATAGAACGTACCTTAACAAATGAGTAAAAACCTCTATTTATATGTCGTTTGGGTTGAGTTTACTTAATTGGGCTCAAGCCTTATTTTGAAGGTGACTGAACTTTTGTATAGTGGGCCCAATTATAAGACAAATTAGGAAGCCCATTAGGTCGGCTCAATTAGGTATATCACAAAGTCTCGATAATTATAATAATAATAATACCCATAAAACTCATCAACACCAAAAGGATTGTAAAAATCAATGACAATTGTCTGCCTCCCCTCAATCAACCCAATACTATTCACAATACACCTCCCTGCTTTCTCCACTCCAATTTTCACTTTCTCCACACCCAACCGCTCCTCGCATTTCAATGCATTAGCCGCAGCAGCCACCACCCATTCCTTCATGCTGCGCAGTTCTCCGCGACTCAGCGAGAACCCCATCTCCTCCCAGTCAGACCCGGCCAAATTAAGTTAAGGATGAAATTGGAGCATATTAAAGTATGCCCCAAAAAAAAGTCAAAATTGGATTTTTGTGGTCAAAATGGATTTTGTGGACAAATTGATTAAATTGGGGTTAAAATTAAGAATTGGGTATAAAGGGTTGGGGGTAATATTGTCATATACATGAATGTTTCATTTATTTATAATAAATATTAAAGGGAAGGGCTTATTGATGAAAGAGATATAGCCCTTAAACCTAGAATAATAAATATGTTTGGTTAGGGACTTGTGCACAAAAACCCCCTTTTTTTTGTCATTTAAATTTCTCTATTTTTTTTTATAATTGAAATTTCAAATTAATAATACGAATGGAAAGAGTCTACAATCAGTAACCCGTCACAAAAACACACTAAGGCCCCGTTTGGTTGCCAAGATAAGCCATGATTAACTAAATAGTTTGACTTAATTTGATGTTTGGTATCCTCAATAAATTGCCGGGTCGACCCACCAAAATTATATAATCATGGCTTATTTTGCATTATCTTGGCTTATCTTGTCTTCTAATGAGTTTTTTTTTTGTTGGACGTTTCAAGCTCCAATAAAATAATTGGGTCTCATTAGATTATTTAATCTTATCTTGGCTAATCTTATCTTGTCAACCAAACGGTGCCTAAAGGGATAGAATTGACATCAATAAAACCAATCAATGCACGTGAAAAAGCCCATGTAGCGAGATGATGGGCCGCAAAATTAGCACTTCTTGGATAAAACTTGAACTTCCATTTAGGCTAAAGTGCCCAATACTTATTGATTTCTTCAATATAAACTGAGACGGACCAAAAGCTGGTGGATGATTGATCAGTGATGAAAAGTATGGCATTCAAGCAATCAGCTTCAAAAATCACATTACATCGGGTCTTAGTAG
>NW_012195027.1:0-11894 GCF_000504015.1 Erythranthe guttata
CAAGTAAGGGAGTCTGCACACGATTATCATCTATTTTGATTTTATTTTCCAAATTGCAACTCTTTTCTTACTCTTTGATCATTTTTGCTTCATGGACACCTAATTATCAATTTGTACCTATAGAATACTAAATCCACCAATTAAAAAAGAAATATAAATTAATCCATAAAAAAATATTCGTAAACGTAAACGTTGAGTGTTATTTCTACACTCCACTTTATCTTTTGTATCTTGTGTTTTTGCTGTTGTTTGGTTATGCGTATTAAAGTCCTCGTCTTGTACTTCTTGTTTTTAAGAACGTTGTTGCGAATGCACTTTTGCGCATGTTTTTTTACATGTACATTTGTGCATGTCCATTTGAGCGAGTGTGTTTGTGCATGTTTGTTGATTTGCATTAATGTCCTAGGATTGTAGTTTGCATTTTCATGATCCTTTTTGCGAATGCAGTTTTGCGTGAGTAATTTTGTGCATGACTTTGTACTTTTACTTATGTGCATATCTTTTGTTGCGAGTGTTTTTGTGAACGTTTCTTGATTCGCATTCGTGTCCTCGACCTGTAGCGGGTATTTTCATGATCGCTGTTGGAATCCAATTTTGACCATGTTCGAGTCCGAATTTGGAAATTTGACATTAGACAGGAATTGTAGCCAGCTCAAATAGCTTTCTAATGACGCCGGAACCAGTCGATTTGAAGTCCGGATGAGAAAGTTATGCTCGACTTCGTGGACGCTACCGAAGATGTTGAGGGATCCTCTCTTCTATTTTGATTTTATTTTCCAAATTGCAACTCTTTTCTTACTCTTTGATCATTTTTGCTTCATGGACACCTAATTATCAATTTGTACCTATAGAATACTAAATCCACCAATTAAAAAAGAAATATAAATTAATCCATAAAAAAATATTCGTAAACGTAAACGTTGAGTGTTATTTCTACACTCCACTTTATCTTTTGTATCTTGTGTTTTTGCTGTTGTTTGGTTATGCGTATTAAAGTCCTCGTCTTGTACTTCTTGTTTTTAAGAACGTTGTTGCGAATGCACTTTTGCGCATGTTTTTTTACATGTACATTTGTGCATGTCCATTTGAGCGAGTGTGTTTGTGCATGTTTGTTGATTTGCATTAATGTCCTAGGATTGTAGTTTGCATTTTCATGATCCTTTTTGCGAATGCAGTTTTGCGTGAGTAATTTTGTGCATGACTTTGTACTTTTACTTATGTGCGTATCTTTTGTAGCGAGTATTTTTGTGCACGTTTCTTGATGCGCATTCGTGTCCTCGAACTGTAGCGGGTATTTTCATGATCCCTGTTGGAATCCAATTTTGACCATGTTCAGGTCCGAATTTGGAAATTTGACATTAGACAGGAATTGTAGCCAGCTCAAATAGCTTTCTAATGCCGCCGGAACCAGTCGATTTGGAGTCCGGATGAGAAAGTTATGCTCGACTTCGTGGACGCTACCGAAGATGTTGAGGGATCCTCTCTTCTATTTTGATTTTATTTTCCAAATTGCAACTCTTTTCTTACTCTTTGATCATTTTTGCTTCATGGACACCTAATTATCAATTTGTACCTATAGAATACTAAATCCACAAATTAAAAAAGAAATATAAATTAATCCATAAAAAAATATTCGTAAACGTAAACGTTGAGTGTTATTTCTACACTCCACTTTATCTTTTGTATCTTGTGTTTTTGCTGTTGTTTGGTTATGCGTATTAAAGTCCTCGTCTTGTACTTCTTGTTTTTAAGAACGTTGTTGCGAATGCACTTTTGCGCATGCTTTTTTACATGTACATTTGTGCATGTCCATTTGAGCGAGTGTGTTTGTGCATGTTTGTTGATTTGCATTAATGTCCTAGGATTGTAGTTTGCATTTTCATGATCCTTTTTGCGAATGCAGTTTTGCGTGAGTAATTTTGTGCATGACTTTGTACTTTTACTTATGTGCGTATCTTTTGTAGCGAGTATTTTTGTGCACGTTTCTTGATGCGCATTCGTGTCCTCGAACTGTAGCGGGTATTTTCATGATCGCTGTTGGAATCCAATTTTGACCATGTTCGAGTCCGAATTTGGAAATTTGACATTAGACAGGAACTCTAGCCAGCTCAAATAGCTTCTAATGCCGGGAACTAGTCGATTTGGAGTCCGGATGAGAAAGCTATGCTCGACTTCGTGGACGCTACCGAAGATGTTGCGGGATCCTCTCTTCTATTTTGATTTTATTTTCCTAATTGCAACTCTTTTCTTACTCTTTGATCATTTTTGCTTCATGGACACCTAATTATCAATTTGTACCTATAGAATACTAAATCCACTAATTAAAAAAGAAATATAAATTAATCCATAAAAAAATCCTCGTAAACGTAAACGTTGAGTGTTATTTCTACACTCTACTGTATCTTTTGTATCTTGTGTTTTTGCTGTTGTTTGGTTATGCGTATTAAAGTCCTCGTCTTGTACTTCTTGTTTTTAAGAACGTTGTTGCGAATGCACTTTTGCGCATGTTTTTTTACATGTACATTTGTGCATGTCCATTTGAGCGAGTGTGTTTGTGCATGTTTGTTGATTTGCATTAATGTCCTAGGATTGTAGTTTGCATTTTCATGATCCTTTTTGCGAATGCAGTTTTGCGTGAGTAATTTTGTGCATGACTTTGAACTTTTACTTATATGCGTATCTTTTGAAGCGAGTATTTTTGTGCACGTTTCTTGATGCGCATTCGTGTCCTCGAACTGTAGCGGGTATTTTCATGATCCCTGTTGGAATCCAATTTTGACCATGTTCAGGTCCGAATTTGGAAATTTGACATTAGACAGGAATTGTAGCCAGCTCAAATAGCTTTCTAATGCCGCCGGAACCAGTCGATTTGGAGTCCGGATGAGAAAGTTATGCTCGACTTCGTGGACGCTACCGAAGATGTTGAGGGATCCTCTCTTCTATTTTGATTTTATTTTCCAAATTGCAACTCTTTTCTTACTCTTTGATCATTTTTTCTTCATGGACACCTAATTATCAATTTGTACCTATAGAATACTAAATCCACAAATTAAAAAAGAAATATAAATTAATCCATAAAAAAATATTCGTAAACGTAAACGTTGAGTGTTATTTCTACACTCCACTTTATCTTTTGTATCTTGTGTTTTTGCTGTTGTTTGGTTATGCGTATTAAAGTCCTCGTCTTGTACTTCTTGTTTTTAAGAACGTTGTTGCGAATGCACTTTTGCGCATGCTTTTTTACATGTACATTTGTGCATGTCCATTTGAGCGAGTGTGTTTGTGCATGTTTGTTGATTTGCATTAATGTCCTAGGATTGTAGTATGCGTTTTCATGATCCTTTTTGCGAATGCAGTTTTGCGTGAGTAATGTTGTGCATGACTTTGTACTTTTACTTATGTGCGTATCTTTTGTAGCGAGTATTTTTGTGCACGTTTCTTGATGCGCATTCGTGTCCTCGAACTGTAGCGGGTATTTTCATGATCGCTGTTGGAATCCAATTTTGACCATGTTCGAGTCCGAATTTGGAAATTTGACATTAGACAGGAATTGTAGCCAGCTCAAATAGCTTTCTAATGCCGACGGAACCAGTCGATTTGGAGTCCGGATGAGAAAGTTATGCTCGACTTCGTGGACGCTACCGAAGATGTTGAGGGATCCTCTCTTCTAATTTGATTTTATTTTCCTAATTGCAACTCTTTTCTTACTCTTTGATCATTTTTGCTTCATGGACACGTAATTATCAATTTGTACCTATAGAATACTAAATCCACCAATTAAAAAAGAAATATAAATTAATCCATAAAAAAATCCACGTAAACGTAAACGTTGAGTGTTATTTCTACACTCCACTGTATCTTTTGTATCTTGTGTTTTTGCTGTTGTTTGGTTATGCGTATTAAAGTCCTCGTCTTGTACTTCTTGTTTTTAAGAACGTTGTTGCGAATGCACTTTTGCGCATGTTTTTTTACATTTACATTTGTGCATGTCCATTTGAGCGAGTGTGTTTGTGCATGTTTGTTGATTTGCATTAATGTCCTAGGATTGTAGTATGCGTTTTCATGATCCTTTTTGCGAATGCAGTTTTGCGTGAGTAATGTTGTGCATGACTTTGTACTTTTACTTATGTGCGTATCTTTTGTAGCTTGTGTTTTTGTGCACGTTTCTTGATGCGCATTCGTGTCCTCGAGCTGTAGCGGGTATTTTCATGATCGCTGTTGGAATCCAATTTTGACCATGTTCGAGTCCGAATTTGGAAATTTGACATTAGACAGGAATTGTAGCCAGCTCAAATAGCTTTCTAATGCCGACGGAACCAGTCGATTTGGAGTCCGGATGAGAAAGTTATGCTCGACTTCGTGGACGCTACCAAAGATGTTGAGGGATCCTCTCTTCTATTTTGATTTTATTTTCCAAATTGCAACTCTTTTCTTACTCTTTGATCATTTTTGCTTCATGGACACCTCATTATCAATTTGTACCTATAGAATACTAAATCCACCAATTAAAAAAGAAATATAAATTAATCCATAAAAAAATATTCGTAAACGTAAACGTTGAGTGTTATTTCTACACTCCACTGTATCTTTTGTATCTTGTGTTTTTGCTGTTGTTTGGTTATGCGTATTAAAGTCCTCGTCTTGTACTTCTTGTTTTTAAGAACGTTGTTGCGAATGCACTTTTGCGCATGTTTTTTTACATGTACATTTGTGCATGTCCATTTGAGCGAGTGTGTTTGTGCATGTTTGTTGATTTGCATTAATGTCCTAGGATTGTAGTTTGCGTTTTCATGATCCTTTTTGCGAATGCAGTTTTGCGTGAGTAATTTTGTGCATGACTTTGTACTTTTACTTATGTGCGTATCTTTTGTAGCGAGTATTTTTGTGCACGTTTCTTGATGCGCATTCGTGTCCTCGAACTGTAGCGGGTATTTTCATGATCACTGTTGGAATCCAATTTTGACCATGTTCAGGTCCGAATTTGGAAATTTGACATTAGACAGGAATTGTAGCCAGCTCAAATAGCTTTCTAATGCCGCCGGAACCAGTCGATTTGGAGTCCGGATGAGAAAGTTATGCTCGACTTCGTGGACGCTACCGAAGATGTTGAGGGATCCTCTCTTCTATTTTGATTTTATTTTCCTAATTGCAACTCTTTTCTTACTCTTTGATCATTTTTGCTTGATGGACACCTAATTATCAATTTGTACCTATAGAATACTAAATCCACCAATTAAAAAAGAAATATAAATTAATCCATAAAAAAATCCACGTAAACGTAAACGTTGAGTGTTATTTCTACACTCCACTGTATCTTTTGTATCTTGTGTTTTTGCTGTTGTTTGGTTATGCGTATTAAAGTCCTTGTCTTGTACGTTGCGAATGCACTTTTGCGCATGTTTTTTTACATTTACATTTGTGCATGTCCATTTGAGCGAGTGTGTTTGTGCATGTTTGTTGATTTGCATTAATGTACTAGGATTGTAGTTTGCGTTTTCATGATCCTTTTTGCGAATGCAGTTTTGCGTGAGTAATTTTGTGCATGACTTTGTACTTTTACTTATGTGCGTATCTTTTGTAGCGAGTGTTTTTGTGCACGTTTCTTGATGCGCATTCATGTCCTCGAACTGTAGCGGGTATTTTCATGATCGCTGTTGGAATCCAATTTTGACCATGTTCGGGTCCGAATTTGGAAATTTGACATTAGACAGGAATTGTAGCCAGCTCAAATAGCTTTCTAATGCCGCCGGAACCAGTCGATTTGGAGTCCGGATGAGAAAGTTATGCTCGACTTCGTGGACGCTACCGAAGATGTTGAGGGATCCTCTCTTCTATTTTGATTTTATTTGCCTAATTGCTACTCTTTTCTTACTCTTTGATCATTTTTGCTTGATGGACACCTAATTATCAATTTGTACCTATAGAATACTAAATCCACCAATTAAAAAAGAAATATAAATTAATCCATAAAAAAATCCACGTAAACGTAAACGTTGAGTGTTATTTCTACACTCCACTGTATCTTTTGTATCTTGTGTTTTTGCTGTTGTTTGGTTATGCGTATTAAAGTCCTCGTGTTGTACTTCGTGTTTTTAAGAACGTTGTTGCGAATACACTTTTGCGCATGTTTTTTTACAGGTACATTTGTGCATGTCCATTTGAGCGAGTGTGTTTGTGCATGTTTGTTGATTTGTATTAATGTCCTAGGATTGTAGTTTGCGTTTTCATGATCCTTTTTGCGAATGCAGTTTTGCGTGAGTAATTTTGTGCATGACTTTGTACTTTTACTTATGTGCATATCTTTTGTAGCGAGTGTTTTTGTGCACGTTTCTTGATGCGCATTCGTGTCCTCGAACTGTAGCGGGTATTTTCATGATCGCTGTTGGAATCCAATTTTGACCATGTTCGAGTCCGAATTTGGAAATTTGACATTAGACAGGAATTGTAGCCAGCTCAAATAGCTTTCTAATGCCGCCGGAACCAGTCGATTTGGAGTCCGGATGAGAAAGTTATGCTCGACTTCGTGGACGCTACCGAAGATGTATAGGGATCCTCTCTTCTATTTTGATTTTATTTTCCAAATTGCAACTCTTTTCTTACTCTTTGATCATTTTTGCTTCATGGACACCTAATTATCAATTTGTACCTATAGAATACTAAATCCACCAATTAAAAAAGAAATATAAATTAATCCATAAAAAAATATTCGTAAACGTAAACGTTGAGTGTTATTTCTACACTCCACTTTATCTTTTGTATCTTGTGTTTTTGCTGTTGTTTGGTTATGCGTATTAAAGTCCTCGTCTTGTACTTCTTGTTTTTAAGAACGTTGTTGCGAATGCACTTTTGCGCATGTTTTTTGACATGTACATTTGTGCATGTCCATTTGAGCGAGTGTGTTTGTGCATGTTTGTTGATTTGCATTAATGTCCTAGGATTGTAGTTTGCATTTTCATGATCCTTTTTGCGAATGCAGTTTTGCGTGAGTAATTTTGTGCATGACTTTGTACTTTTACTTATGTGCGTATCTTTTGTAGCGAGTATTTTTGTGCACGTTTCTTGATGCGCATTCGTGTCCTCGAACTGTAGCGGGTATTTTCATGATCCCTGTTGGAATCCAATTTGGACCATATTCAGGTCCGAATTTGGAAATTTCCACCAATTAAAAAAGAAATATAAATTAATCCATAAAAAAATCCACGTAAACGTAAACGTTGAGTGTTATTTCTACACTCCACTGTATCTTTTGTATCTTAAGTTTTTGCTGTTGTTTGGTTATGCGTATTAAAGTCCTCGTGTTGTACTTCGTGTTTTTAAGAACGTTGTTGCGAATGCACTTTTGCGCATGTTTTTTTACATGTACATTTGTGCATGTCCATTTGAGCGAGTGTGTTTGTGCATGTTTGTTGATTTGCGTTAATGTCCTAGGATTGTAGTTTGCGTTTTCATGATCCTTTTTGCGAATGCAGTTTTGCGTGAGTAATTTTGTGCATGACTTTATACTTTTACTTATGTGCGTATCTTTTGTAGCGAGTGTTTTTGTGCACGTTTCTTGATGCGCATTCGTGTCCTCGAGCTGTAGCGGGTATTTTCATGATCGCTGTTGGAATCCAATTTTGACCATGTTCGAGTCCGAATTTGGAAATTTGACATTAGACAGGAATTGTAGCCAGCTCAAATAGCTTTCTAATGTCGACGGAACCAGTCGATTTGGAGTCCGGATGAGAAAGTTATTCTCGACTTCGTGGACGCTACCGAAGATGTTGAGGGATCCTCTCTTCTAATTTGATTTTATTTTCCTAATTGCAACTCTTTTCTTACTCTTTGATCATTTTTGCTTCATGGACACGTAATTATCAATTTGTACCTATAGAATACTAAATCCACCAATTAAAAAAGAAATATAAATTAATCCATAAAAAAATCCACGTAAACGTAAACGTTGAGTGTTATTTCTACACTCCACTGTATCTTTTGTATCTTGTGTTTTTGCTGTTTTTTGGTTATGCGTATTAAAGTCCTCGTCTTGTACTTCTTGTTTTTAAGAACGTTGTTGCGAATGCACTTTTGCGCATGTTTTTTTACATTTACATTTGTGCATGTCCATTTGAGCGAGTGTGTTTGTGCATGTTTGTTGATTTGCATTAATGTCCTAGGATTGTAGTATGCGTTTTCATGATCCTTTTTGCGAATGCAGTTTTGCGTGAGTAATTTTGTGCATGACTTTGTACTTTTACTTATGTGCGTATCTTTTGTAGCGAGTGTTTTTGTGAACGTTTCTTGATTCGCATTCGTGTCCTCGAACTGTAGCGGGTATTTTCACGATCGCTGTTGGAATCCAATTTTGACCATGTTCGAGTCCGAATTTGGAAATTTGACATTAGACAAGAATTGTAGCCAACTCAAATAGCTTTCTAATGCCGCCGGAACCAGTCGATTTGGAGTCCGGATGAGAAAGTTATGCTCGACTTCGTGGACGCTACCGAAGATGTTGAGGGATCCTCTCTTCTATTTTAATTTTATTTTCCAAATTGCAACTCTTTTCTTACTCTTTGATCATTTTTGCTTCATGGACACCTAATTATCAATTTGTACCTATAGAATACTAAATCCACCAATTAAAAAAGAAATATAAATTAATCCATAAAAAAATATTCGTAAACGTAAACGTTGAGTGTTATTTCTACACTCCACTGTATCTTTTGTATCTTGTGTTTTTGCTGTTGTTTGGTTATGCGTATTAAAGTCCTCGTCTTGTACTTCTTGTTTTTAAGAACGTTGTTGCGAATGCACTTTTGCGCATGTTTTTTTACATGTACATTTGTGCATGTCCATTTGAGCGAGTGTGTTTGTGCATGTTTGTTGATTTGCATTAATGTCCTAGGATTGTAGTTTGCATTTTCATGATCCTTTTTGCGAATGCAGTTTTGCGTGAGTAATTTTGTGCATGACTTTGTACTTTTACTTATGTGCGTATCTTTTGTAGCGAGTATTTTTGTGCACGTTTCTTGATGCGCATTCGTGTCCTCGAACTGTAGCGGGTATTTTCATGATCCCTGTTGGAATCCAATTTTGACCATGTTCAGGTCCGAATTTGGAAATTTGACATTAGACAGGAATTGTAGCCAGCTCAAATAGCTTTCTAATGCCGCCGGAACCAGTCGATTTGGAGTCCGGATGAGAAAGTTATGCTTGACTTCGTGGACGCTACCGAAGATGTTGAGGGATCCTCTCTTCTATTTTGATTTTATTTTCCTAATTGCAACTCTTTTCTTACTCTTTGATCATTTTTTCTTCACGGACACCTAATTATAAATTTGTACCTATAGAATACTAAATCCACCAATTAAAAAAGAAATATAAATTAATCCATCAAAAAATCCACGTAAACGTAAACGTTGAGTGTTATTTCTACACTCCACTGTATCTTTTGTATCTTGTGTTTTTGCTATTGTTTGGTTATGCGTATTAACACTACAAGAAACTTCACATTTGGCAACAATTTATTTAACAACGACACTAGTTTCGTTGCGAGTAATTATGTTTTGGCAACGAAAATATAATTTGTAGCCGAAGTATATTATTTTTGCAACAAAATATGTTTGTAGTCTTTTGGATCTCATTAGGCAATGAAATAAATCGTTGTGAACACTATATTTTATATTCGGCAACAAATATATTAATTACAACAAAATATTTTGTTGAAAGAAAACGAGTTGTTTTTACTACGAGATGAAATCGTAGCAAATATACTATAATTGACAACAAATATACTTCGTTGTCAGTAAATGATGAAAGGCAACCAAATATATCGTTGTAAATGCTAAATAAATTTGCAACAAAAAATAATCGTACTAAAAGAAAATAGTATTTTTTGGCAACAATCATAAAATTGTAGCAAATATATTATTTCCTACCAACAAAATATGTCGTTGCGTATAATTGTTGAAGGCAACAAAATATATTGTTGCCAATATTCAATCAATTAAAAACAAAATATAATTGTACCTAAATACAAGTTCCTATACATGGCGACCATACTAACATTTAATTGTTAAAATTATTTTTATTATAAAATAAAATTCAAATTATTGTACGTAACTTTTTGTAAATAGTTATCTTTAATTTTGTATTTAAAATAATATTAAAATCTATGATAATATTTTGTTACCAAAAATAGTTTTATATCATTATATTTTATGTAAATATAAATAAATAAAAATCTACATATTTTTTATATACCATAAAACTGATTATATAAAAATATTTCATGTTCAATAAAGGGAATATCAAAAGGCTAATATTCAAAACACTTATTTGATATTAATATTAATTTATGTTTCAAATATTAATTTTTTTTTAATCTAACATCAATATTTGTAACCAAATATTTTTTTTTTTACTTTTTTGAAATATTCCGTCCAAACAAAATAACAATAGTTAATAACTAGGCTAGGATTATTATATTTAAAAAAATAAAAAAGAAAAGAAGAAAAAAGAAAAGTAAATTAAATATGACTTGCCGTAACAGATTTGACTTCTACTTCAGCTCTTGGAATTCCTTTCCTTTATACATCAGAATTAAAATACGGAAGAGAAATCAGAATTATATATACAGAAGAAGGGAAGAACGAATCTCTCACCCTATTCCACAAAATCACTAGCGATCCAAAGACCCACTCGAACAACGAACACATATTGCTCGAACATAATCAAGCGCCTGCTCGCTCGTGTTTCCTCTTGCCGAACACATGATCCCAAACCAGGATTCGTTGATCACAACCTTGCGGGCTTGGTAATTTCAATTGAGATCATCTGCTGCTATTGTGCAAAAAGGCCTGTGAAAAACCAAGGTTAGCATTCATAATTAGCAAAAATAGTTGGGATTAGATTAAAGTTTAATAGAAAGTTACTGATTGTGCGAAAATAGATTTGGTGAAATTAGACCCACTCTAAATAAATCAGGTTCCGACTCGCACATGGATTGATATTATTCGAAGATAACCATCGTGTATCGTTTGCTCTGTCGTAATTTTTCTCAGGTTTTTCAAAATCCTTATTTTCGAAATTGAGCTTCTGATTTAATTTTTTATTTTCTTGAGTTCAGACATGTTTCTCATCTTAATTTGTTAGTTATAAGTATGATGTGCAAGTCCACGGTTATATTGAATATGTGAATAATAATAAATGATTTTTCTTGCATGTTCAATAAATAAAAATTAGAGAATCAATAAATTTCTGTAATGACCTTACTCAGGTATGGTCATTCAATTTATAATTTTTTTTCCTCTTTGTTTTTGATTAAAACAACTATAATTGATTATGACATGAAAAATATTATATACTGTTGTTATACACAATCATTGAGCAAATGCATGATTAATTAGACGAAACCTCATTAATATAAATTAATGTTGAAATACAGTGTTCAAAATCTTCATGATCAACCTTATTCTGTAACTTCAAATTGTTTTCAAAAACAATTTTTTTCAGATTTTTTCTTTGTATTTTGGGAAAATTTAGTTAACAGATTTGTATTATGCATTCTTTAGGAAAAATTATTCACCTCTGGCATTGTTGTTGGAATATAGGGCCCAAATACGACATGAATAATTTATAAAAGTTGTTTCCTTTATCACTTTTGTGCATGATATTCTTAAAGCAATTGGTGTTGGTTTATGTACGGTGGAGAATGAGAAAATTTAGTATATCATCAAATATTAATACTTATTATTGTACATAGTTTGATCATATATGTACTTATGTATTATTTTTAATTGTTTCTTGAATATCTTGTATATTGTAATAGGTCATATATAATGGAGAAAAGTTGGATGAATGCAAGAAAATTTTCTAGTGAATACGTAGATGGAGTTAAATCGTTTATGAAGTTT
>NW_012195028.1:0-13217 GCF_000504015.1 Erythranthe guttata
TCGTCTTAGAGAGCGACCTAGTCCGCGCCTCACCTTGCCTATTCGACGAATTGTTATTCGATTTTTGCAGCAGATTTCCAACAATTTAAGACGAATCTTCTCTTATTCCCAATGGAGAGGCCTGCTGCTGTTGCAACTTCTGCTGCCCCTACCGGAACAAACGAGCTCAACCGACCATTCCGCTTCAATGGGCAGTTCTTTCGACGATGGGTTAAGAAGGTGTTGTTCTACTTGAAACTCATGAAGGTGGCGTGGATCATTACCGATGACAATCCCAATCACATAGACGCTACTGCGTTTGACGACCAACAAAAGCGGGACCACGACACATTGCTCAAAAAATGGGCCAACGACGAAGAAGATTGTAGAAATTATATACTCAACTGTCTTTCCGACGAGTTATATGATTTTTACTCCAACTCCTACTCATCCGCGAGGAAAATTTGGGCAGCCTTGGAAGACAAGTACGACTCCGAAGAAGCTGGCACTAAGAAGTACGCATGTAGCCGATATTTCAACTTTCGCATGGTGGAAGAGAAACCGGTGCTCGATCAAGTCCATGATCTCCAAATGATTGTCCACGACATCGAAACAGAGGGCATCAAGATCGACGAACAAATGCAAGTCGCCGCCATAATCGACAAGCTACCGGAATCGTGGAAGGAATTCCAAAAGACACTCCTACACAAACAAAGCGAGTTGAAGTTGGTCAATCTCATGGCACGGCTGCGAATCGAGGAAGAAGCAAGGAAACAAGACAAAGTAAGTTATCACGAAAAGGTACATTTAGTTTCTGCAAATAATAGACCTAAAAAGAATTATGCTCACCTTAAACCTAAGGGTAAATTTATGAAGTCAAATGGAAATAATAAATTTACATCTAACAAGTATCCTAGTCAGAATTCACAGTATGGCCAAAACAAAGGTTACCATGCTCCATCTTATAATCGGCCACCACCGAGAAACAATGGTTATGCACTTAATGGTTGCTTTGTCTGTGGAAAACCGGGTCACAAGGCAAAAGACTGTAATCATCGAAAAACCGGTGCTCCACAGGCAAATGTAACGCAAGCTGTTGAAGAGCCGTTAGTGGCAATGGTCACCTAAATCAACATGCTTGAAAATAATGATGGCTGGTGGTTAGATACTGGTGCATCGAGGCACGTGAGTCACGACAAAACCTTGTTCAAAACCTATACCTCTTCCGAGGATAACAAGGTGCTACTTGGTGATTCACACACTGTGAGTGTGATGGGCATGGGCGACGTCCACTTGAAGTTTACTTCGGGCCGTTTGGTTATTCTGAAGGATGTTCTTCATGTTCCTGATATTAGAAAAATCTAGTTTCTGGTTTTATGCTTAACAAGGCTGGTTTCAAACAAATCATGGAGGCTGATCAATTTGTACTTTCTAAAGGTGGTGCCTTTGTTGGTAAAGGCAATGCTTGTGATGGCATGTTTAAGCTTAATGTTGAAATAAATCATGTTTCTGCTTATGTTGCTTCTTGTATTAATATGTGGCATGCACGTCTTTGTCATCTAAATAGCAAATATGTGAAAAACATGAGTAAAGTAGGCCTTATACCTAACCTACACAATGAATTTGAAAAATGTGAATACTGCAGTATGACTAAAATCACTAAACAACCTCATGTTAAAGTTGAAAGGCATTATGAATTATTAGAATTAATTCATTCTGATATTTGTGAATTTGAAGGTATTTTAACTCGAGGTGGAAAAAGATATTTTATTACTTTTATTGATCACTTTTCAAAATATTGCTATGTTTATCTTTTAAAAAATAAAAGTGATGCTTTTGAAAAACTTGTGATTTTTATTAAAGAAGTGGAAAATCGTTTTGAAAGAAAAATCAAATGTTTTCGAACGGATAGAGGTAAAGAGTATGATTCACTTGGACTTAGATCTCATATTGAATCTTTAGGGATCGTACATCAAGTCACCGCTCCTTATTCTCCTCAATCAAATGGAGTTGCTGAAAGAAAGAATAGATCTTTGATTTACTTGACTAATGCAATGCTTGCTAGTTCAAATGCTCCAAATTATTTGTGGGGTGAAGCTGTTTTAACTGCTAATTATGCTTTAAATCGAGTACCTAGAAAACATGATTTAATTACTCCTTTTGAATTATGGCAAAATCGAAAACCAAATGTGAGTTATTTTAAAATTTGGGGTTGTCTTGCTTATGTGAGAATTTCTAATCCTAAAATTCCTAAATTAGGAATTAAAGCTTATAAATGTGTTTTTCTTGGTTATGTTGATTCTAGTAAAGCGTATAGATTTCTTGACTTAGAAAATAATGTTGTGATTGAATCTTTAGATGCTATATTTCATGAAGATAAGTTTCCCTATAAATTGAGAAATAGTGGGGGTAATAATAAATCTATAGAAGAACCTAGTTCATCTAGGATCACTATCACCAATGAGAACTTAGAAGAACCTTGTGTTGAAATTGAACCTAGAAGAAGTAAGAGATCTAGAATTGAGAGGGACTTTGGTCCTGATTATTTTATTTATAACGTAGAAAATGATCCTATGACCATTAATGAAGCTCTATCATCCCCTGATTCTGATCTATGGAGAGAAGCCATTAATAATGAAATGGATTCTCTAATTACTAATGGGACTTGGAAATTAGTTGAATTACCTCCCGGTTGCAATGCGATAGGTTGTAAATGGATTCTTTAAAAGAAGCTTAATCCCGACGGTTCTATTGATAAATATAAAGCGAGATGAGTTGCTAAAGGTTTTAAACAAAAAGGTGATATAGATTTCTTTGATACTTTTTCTCCCGTGACTAGAATTACATCCATAAGAATGTTGATAGCTGTTGCATCTATTCATAATTTAATTATTCATCAAATGGATGTTAAAACTGCATTTTTACATGGTGATTTAGAAGAAGAATTATATATGGAACAACCTGAAGGGTTTATTCAACTTGGTCATGAGAAAAAAGTATGCAAATTGATTAAATCATTATATGGCCTAAAACAAGCTCCTAAACAATGGCATGAGAAATTTGATCGTTGCATGCTTAATAATGGTTTTAAATGCAATGAGAGTGATAAATGCATTTATTATATGTCTAGAGAAAAATTGCATGTTATTATATGTTTATATGTTGATGATTTGCTAATCTTTGGCTCTAATATAGAAATTGTGAATTTTGCTAAAGCTTTACTTCAAAATAATTTTGATATGAAAGATATGGGGGTGAAGCAAATGTGATACTTGGCATGAAAATAACTAGAGTACATGAAGGTATATATCTTGACCAATGTCACTATGTTGAGAAAATTTTGAAAAAATATAATTATTTTGATTGCAATCCTATGTGCACTCCTTTTAATAATGTTGTTAAATTACGTCCTACTTTAAGTGACAATGATGTGGTAGATCAAAAATTATATGCGAGTATCATTGGTAACCTTAGATATGCAACTGATAGTACAAGGCCCGATATTGCTTATGCTGTTGGTGTGTTGAGTCAATTCACACATAGACCTAATGCTGAACATTGGGAGGCTTTGAGAAGAGTCATGGGTTATCTTAAGAGAACCATGGACTACGGAATAATTTATAAATCACATCCTGCTACCGTTGAGGGTTTCAGTGATGCTGATTGGAACACTGAGTCTGATAACTCATTTTCTACGACTGGCTACGTGTTTACATTAGGTGGAGGAGCTATATGTTGGCGCTCTAAAAAGCAACATATTATTGCTAAATCCACTATGGAGGCTGAGTTAATTGCACTAGCCTCAGCCAGTGAAGAGGCAAGTTGGTTGCGAGACTTATTATATGAAATTCCAATGTGGGAAAAACCAATGCCTCCTGTCTTGCTAAATTGTGATAGCAAAGCTGCAATTGGCCGAGTGCAAAATAAATTCTATAATGGTAAATCCAGAACTATTAGAAGAAAACATAGCACTGTAAGGTCATATGTGAACAATGGTGCTGTAACCATTGAGTTTGTGAAATCATGCGATAATCTTGCGGATCCGTTTACAAAATCTCTAGCTAGAGAAAAAGTCTTGACAGCATCGAGGGGGATTGGTCTAAAGCCTAAAGAATTGTAAAAGTTGTTGATGAGGATACTACCGCCTAGGGACTAGAGATGCTAAGAACTAGGCGAAGAAAAACGAATCTGAAAGCAACTTGATTGTGATAAAAGTGCACACTTTTATTATCCAACCCTATGATGCGTGTGCACTAATAAAGCTCGTAACGAAATGTGAGGTTGAGACGTTGATCTCTTAATGAATTTTATAGCCCGTATGGGTGGGGTGTTGGAGTTACGTAAACATCCTTGATAAAATTCACCTATGTGAGTGTGGAAGTGGGGCCGCTTCCTATGGGAATTAAAGGTTGTTCTCTAGAGCACTCACTAAAAATGGGGTAAGGCACAAGGCCGTTAATGTGCCGGCTTTAAGAAGCTTATTCGGGACACTTGAATATTATGTGTGTAATACGTTTCTACGTGCCCCAAGGGTCACTGTTTGAAGACTAAGTCCACTTTGATTCTAGTACGGGAAATGTATTATACTAAGTGAAGGTTTGAAGGCATTGCACACTTTCATTATGCATAATATTCTTCCAAGAACTCAGAATTTTTGGAATAATTTAAAATAAAATAAATATTTTTAAAGATTTTTATAAAATAAGTGGGGGATTGTTGGAATATTTTATAAAATTTCCGAGACAAGAGTGGAGGATTGAAACCACTCATTTATCATATGCATTTTATCATATACACGTGTAATAAAAAATTACATGATTGACAGTTGTAGATTTTGATTTTCAAATTCTCCTTTAACTCATTTTGACCAAATATTAAATATTATTTATGCACTATCACACGTTTTTTGAAGTTACATATGAGCTATTCAAATTCTAAATAAAGGATCATTATAGCAATTTTAAGTGTGGTCATTAATAACAATAATTACCAGCACTACGAATTGGCACCTATAAAAGGAGCCATTTTATTTCAGACTTTACAAACAGTTTAACCAACAATTTTTCTTCCACAATTTCTTTTCTATAAATTATTCTAAATTTCGAGTTCTTGTAAGTGTCGGGTGCAAGCTTCTGCTTCGCTCGAAAGTGTAGTTTTCTTGAGAAGCTACAGCAACGAAATAGGCTGGGCTGTTGTATCCCATAGGCGACACGATTGAGACCTTTCTGCACCTCTTCGAGAAGGGATCGTGAAATTCGTCTTAAGAGAGCGACCTAGTCCGCGCCTCTCCTTGCCTATTCGACGAATTGTTATTCGATTTTTGTAGCAGATTTCCAACAAATAGTACATGAATCATGGGCAATTTAACATACTCCAATGTTCCAATTTCAACATCAAGCAAACAAAAAAAAGATCTGTT
Organism: Erythranthe guttata; assembly: GCF_000504015.1. The sequence continues at coordinate 5,399 of NW_012195028.1, forward strand.
TTTAGGAAGAATAAAAATTTTGTTAGGCAGATTGTGTCAATTCTTGAAAAAGGATAACTCTCTCGTTACATACTAAACCAAATACTTTCTTACGAGGATTTTTTGTATACTTGTATTGATTTAATGATGCTTAATGAGTGGTTTATTTTATTTTAGGTACAACTTGACGATTTGGAAGTTCCAAGGACGAAACGAGCCAAAAAAGGTCAAAAACGGGTAAAAACGGAAGAAAACAAAAAAATGCTGAAAATTGGCTGAAAATTGGCCCGCGCGGCCGTGCCCAAATTTAGCCTATTTTTGGCACGGCCGTGCCAACTGCAGAAGTTGGGCAGAAGGTTTCGGCGATTCTCGCGCGGCCGTGCCAAAACACGCTGGAGACAATTTTGGACTTTTAATCACACAAGGAAACCTAAATTTTTCTACCAAGTTGGGGCATCTATTTAAGGGCAAACCAAGCAGGAATTAGAGGACTTTTGAACACAATCTTAGAGGAAGAGGAGCGAGAGAACGAAGAAACGAAGACGGAGAATTGACAAATCTTCATCATAATTCTTCTTTCACCTATCTTTTCTTAATCTATGACTTCTATTACTTTTATTATGTTTTTCGTTATGAGTAGCTAAGTTTTTAATCTAGGATTTTGTTGGAACCCTATGTGGGGATGGTGAACCCGTTTTCTTGAGATTATGCAATTTTGATTTTATGATTATTTCTTCTACTTGTTATGATTGTTAGTGCATGAACCTGATCAATTTATGTGCTTTATCTGTGATTATTGGGATTGACTCGACAGAGCTATTTTCATAATAAGACGGTAAGTAGAAGAGCCTTCGAGTATTTTTCACCGGATGAGTGTGTCAATTGCTGCATGTGGTATCGAAGACATACATATATCACCTTAGGTAGCTAGCCATTTACGAGACTTGTTAGTTAATGCTTTATTCATAATTGGTTTGCATAGACATATAGTGAACCGTTTATGATTAATAGACTCATAATACACGCGACAGCGGGTTATGAGTAAATTAGTGTCTTGGGTTAATAATCATGAATCATATATTTCATAATTGAGGGGTTTTGGGTGAGCAATTCTTGCATAGGGGAAGATAAAATCCTAGATCCATTTTATATTGATATTTTCTCGTGATTCATTGCTTTCTTAATTAGTTTAATTGTTTAATTGATTTAATTCGACAAACTTGCGTAGGCTGGATAAAAATCATAATTGTTAGAATTTGGTACTTAGCATTAGATAATTTGAGTATTCCCTGTGGGATCAACATCCGACTTTTACTACTTGTTTGCGATACGTGCACTTGCGTGTTAGGTATTTAGCCCCAACATACCTAAAACACAACAAACAAATAATTAAGCACCATAAAATCGATAAAAGTTCACAAAAAATTCTCGTAAGAAAGTATATATTGATTGTAAAATCCAAGGTTGTAAAAAAGCGGTAATCGGGTCGGAGGCGGTCAGGCATCAACTCACGATTAATCGGTGCGACGGTGATTAATCGGTAATAAATCGGAAATAAATCGGTTTTTAAAATTTAATAATAATATATTTCTAGATATTATTAATAAATACTCAAAACATATATAAAAAGATATTTAAACATAGTTATATCTCCATCATGTATATATCATAATAACATAATAAAAGTTTAATAATAGGAATTAAATTCTAAACGGACTCCCCATTATTTTGAGAAAAGCAGACCCTATTCAGGGCTTGACACGTGGAATATTAACTTATTTAAAAATTAACTAATTAATCAATTACGTGGCTAATCTAGGTTAGGACTCCTTTGAATACTAAACGGCATAAGAGAGCAAAATAAAAAAGAGGAGCAAAGACAACCAGGTGATAAACACCAGTTGGTTCTTCTGCTGCCATGTGTCTCCTTTTTTACTGTTCTAAAATCCCTAAAGGTAAACCCTAGCGGGAATATATTATAAAATACAAAAAAAAAACATGTGGCAGCAGAAGACCCACCCGGTATTTATCACCGGGTGTAGGGTCGAACAAATCAGACGACCAGGAACAGAAGCAAACGAGAACAACGATCACGAAGGAACGCTGCTTCATCGATTTCAGAAGAAAAGACGTGGATTGACGGACAAAATATTTATCAACACATAGAAACATCATATTCAATTTTCTTTAAGGTATGTTCTATAATAATCTTTTTGGGGAATTATATGTGTTTGTTTAAATCTTTGATTAAAATATTCAATGAAATTTTGAACTATTTGGAGTTCAATACTCTATCCGGAACAGAGATACATTATACATTAGTTTAAAAGTTTTATTTTTTTATTTTATTTTGACATGCTTTAAATTTGTGTGCGAATATTTTTTTTTTTGCTCAAATATAAATATATATTGATCAAAAAAGCAAAATATTATTAACAACGCAAATGATTGTTTCAGTAAATGAGGGTTTCAAAGAAAATTATTTTATTAGATTTTTAGCAAAATACATTCAGTATTTTAATTCATAGTAAAGAAGAAAAAAAAGTTAAATGAAAAATACAGTAAAACTAAAGGAGAAAAATTACAGTGGTGGTTTAGTAGCATAGGAGAAGATGGGATGTTTGTGGCAAAAGAAAAAAAAATAGTTGGATTTATCTTATCCATCACACGTATTCAAATTCAACCATGATTTAGGAGTTTCCTTGCTTTTAAAAGTGGTCCCACAAAAGAAAGAATAATAAACCAATATTTCACTAATATTTTCCACATGGCAAGTTGTAATTGGTGTCTGTTTTTTGGGCATAAATGGGGAGTCCGTTACAAATTTGCTCCCTTAATAATAATAAGATCATAATACATAAATATCCTTATAAAATATAAATAAAAAGGCAATTTTTTTGAATTTACATTTATTCTTGAACATTCTTGACATACATCATTAGTTCTTCAACAATAACACTTAACATAAACAAAATAAAGCATAAACTCATTTTTTTTATTAAAATCCCAACTTTTATTTTGAATTATTAAAAAAAAAATGATTTTTGACCGATTTTTGGCACATAGTTTGACCCGTCTTAAAGGTTTGACCGCCTCAGACCGCCTCGGACCGCCTCAACCCGCCTAAAACCGCAGGCAAAAAACCGATTTTTCCACGGCCGATTTTTAGAACACTGGTAAAATCTACAATCAACAGTAACTTTGAGGGGGTAAGTGTCACCAAACTTATACTTTAAGTGTGCAAACAGTATTTGGCCCATTCATTTAATTGTTTTTGTACTAAAAAGTAAAAAATATGATCTTTTAGTAAAATAAAATAATACAAATTATATATCTAATAGGTACGCTTCTAAAATAAAAATTCTCAAATTCCCCACAAATAACATATTTGATAAATTATATATCTAATCTGAAATAATTTAAGTTTGAATTACATAATAATAAATGAATAAAAAAGAATATAATAATTCAAATCAATTGAGACAATTTGCTGTCAAACATACGCGGTGAATGCATACGATACACTTGATCTCCTACAATTAAATGATAGGCCCCTGATTCAATAACCATAGTTCCATCTTCACTAGCTCTGCTCAAATGCTCACATGGATTTACTTCAAATTCAACATTAGCCTTTTCCTTTGCATTCAATCTAACCGGTTGAATCCGACCAACTGTTTCACGGGACTACCCTTCACAACTTGGTCGCGCTTTGCAAATAGTAGAACTGGGTTCTTGCCAACCATATCCCCTTCATTTTCAACACTAACAATAACCGAATACTTCGCCTTCTCACATGTTTCGTAACCAATATCCGAAACTGAAATATCCCCCGAGTTTTCAAGCTTCACGTCGAGCTTGCTTTGACCGACGGAGACAAATTTGTAAGAATAGTTTGAGTAGCTAAGACCATAGCCAAATTCGTAAACTGTTTCCCCTTGGTAAAATCTATAAGTTCGTCCCGGGTAGCCAGATGAAGGATCGGGCCTCATTCTCATATCAGTCATTGGTATTTTGTTGAAATCTTTCGGATACCATGTTACAGGCAACCTTCCTCCTGGAAAAAAAAACGAACATATATAATTACAATATTAATTAATCTTAGTATACCTATAAACATTTTTGGCTCATGAAAAAAGAAAAAGAAACCAAGTTAAGGAAATGTACCTGGATTGTGGTCACCAAATATGATCTCTGCAATTGCTTTCCCCCCGGCTCCACCGGGATATCCGGCCCACAAAATACCTCCGATCTTGGGGTTATCTTTCGCAAACGAAATATCAACAGGACCTCCACAGAGCAATACCAATATAACCGGATTTTTAGCTGCGTTTGCAACACTCCTGATAAGACTCTGTTGCTGACCTGGAAGTACCAAGTCTTCTCGATCCAAATCTTCGCGCTCAAAATCTTGATTGATTCCCATTACAAGAACAACATAATCTGCTGATTTTGCTAGTTTTTTCACTGCTTCTATTGAGGCAATTGATGCACAGTTGATGGTTTCACAACCCTCATGGAATTCAATTTTCTCGACATAATTCATTAGCCCTTGCATCGGAGTAATGGATTTGCAAGGGGGCCCCGAATAGCTTCCTAAGAGTGTCTCCGAGACATTTGCATTGGGGCCTATTACTGCAAGGGACTTTGTTTTCGACTTTGATAGTGGAAGGAGATTTGCGGAGTTCTTTAAAAGGACAATCCCATCACGAGCAACTTCAACGGCTAAATCTTGATGCTCGGGACTACATACGTCGTTACGGCTTAAGTTCCCGTATACAAGTTTACTTGGATTGCCGTTGAAAAGTCCTAATCTCATCCTGATTGTGAAGCTATTATGAAGGGCTCTGTCTATATCAGATTCAGACACTTTCCCCTTTTCGACTGCTGATTTTGTGTGATTCGCCAAATAGTTGCCGCATTCGACATCCAATCCTGTTTTTTTTTTTCGATGGAAGATTTCATTAAAAAGTTGTTCGAAAACATTATATTAAATTGAGCCTATATTTATATATATATATATATATATATATATATATATATATATATATATATATATATATATTAATCATAAAAAGGGTACAAGTTACCTGCTTTAAGCACATCTGCCACAGCATCTTCGGGTGATTTTGAGTATTTTTGCATCTCGAATAGATGCGGGACCGCTTGATCATCTGATACTACGTACCTGGTCGTTTTGAGTGACACAATTAGACATGATTAATAAACATCTGCAAGAACCTAAGGCCTCGTTTGGTTGTCAATATAGGATTAGTCAATAAATGATTAAATAATCTAATGAAAATCCAATTATTTTAGGGACGCCGAAAGGTCCAACAAAAAATCTCCCTAAAGGGTAAGATAAAACATAATAACTTAATATTTTCGGGTCTACCAGGGAAGTTATTGATGAGTTCACCAAACATTAAACAATGTCCAATTATTTAGTTAATCATGGCTAATCTCCCCAACCAAACGAGGCCCAATTGTACTTTCAGATTACTGAAAGAGTTACCCTCGGAATCCCCATTCGCCACGAGCAGTTCTCGTTAATAGATCGTAATCAGCGCAATTTGGAACGCCGTTTACAGAGTTATAAGCACACATAATCCCGCTCGCTCGACCATCTTTCACACATGTTTTGAAAGGCGGCTGATACGTATCTGCCATATCCTGCTTTGTCACCTACACGAAAATAAAGCAAAACAACCGATTCTCACATTAATTATATTCATTGCAACTTAATTAAATAAAGTTTATCGATAATTAGAAAAGAAATATAATATACATACACGAGCGTCGAACGTAAAACGACTATTCCCGTTCCAACTCTCCAAATCATAGGCGGTGAAGTGTTTGCAACATGCAGAGGCTAGAAGACGGCCGTCTTTCAGTTGGCCGCCTTCAAAACTGTCGCCTTGGATTCCGCGAACAAACGAGACAGCGTATTTACTTGTCATAAAAGGGTCTTCGCCAGGTGTCTCCTGCCCTCTTCCCCACCTCGGATCTCGGAAAATATTGACGTTCGGCGACCAAAATGTCATGCCTTGTGCCTCCCCTTCATTGTATATAGCTCTAGCTTCTGTTCCTATTGCCTTTATTTAATGCATACTCAAAACTGTATTAGATACTAACAAAAGCATTCTAAAACTGCATGGTTAATACTAGTGAAGATTCAGCTGCAAATTGACATCTTGATGGTTGGAAAATTACGAAAAACCCCCTAAACTTAGATTATGAAAAATGCCCCCAGCTATCCATAATTATCCAAATCCCCCCGATGTTTGTTTTTGTCTTATACCGACCCCCTTATGGTATGACTTTTCACGAAATCATTTTGAGTCAAGGGAATATTTCTCGAAAAATGTTGATTCTACCCCTGTTGATGTGGCATTTCATTATGCTACTTTTTAAAGACAAAAATTACCTTTAAGGGGGCCTTTATACGGAATCTTTAGTCTTCTTAAATAACACAGTCACATCGTTTGAGTATATTACCATTACCTCTCTAGGGTAATTTTTTACTTTAAAAAGTAACATAAAGATGTTCAGTCTCCAAGTGTAGAATTAGCATTTTTCGCGAAATATTCCGTAGTATAAAATTGATTATACTGTAAAAGGGTCGGTGTAAGACAAAAACAAACGTTGCGGGGAGTTTGGTAATTACGGATAGGTTGGGGTATTTTTATAATTTAGCCTAAGTTTAGGGGCTTTTCATAATTTATCCAATATTTTAATTGTCTTTGATCTTTTATGTATTATCGTCTTCAATAATATGGTCGGCTGGAATACAGTGCAGCTAGTGGTGCTATATTGTATCTTATGAGATGTTAAAATGAACTTATAAGATGTTTAAGAGTTTATAAGCTCTTACAAAGTGTTCGCTAAAATTTTAATAAAATACCTTAATTTTTTTTAAAACAGGTTGTTGGAGAGCAAATAAGTTTTTTTTTCCAAAGTACCTTTGTCCCACGTTTTTATTTAAGATCTTATAATGAGTAAAAATAGTTTATAAGATCATTATCCAAACACTTTAAAAATTAATTCTAAATATAAGATGTAACAGCTTATCAGCTCTCAAAACATATTATGAGACATAAGAGCTTTACAGCTATTTAAAATAAGCTTAGCCGAAATGGGCCCTAAATAATAAATCACCAACACACGGTGATTAAAATATTCAAAATTTGAAAATAAAATAAAGAATCAAGATTGTGACATGTTACAATTGAGCCCACCACGTTCTACTCTAAGGTCATAATTTTTGCTACGGATAAAATACTAACCTTGGCAATTCGGTACCAAAGATTTTCATCAAAGGTAGCTGCAGTTAGTATAACTTGCGGAAAACTAGTTGCCGCCCCGATAGTCCCGCCGAACGTAATGCCGGAGTCCGCTACCATGGACCCCGCAACTCCATGCAGTGCCTCCGACCACCACTGGTAGTCGGGGATTCCTAGCCGTGGGATGGCCGGTGCGGTGTTGACCAGCTGCGAGATTTTCTCTTCCAACGAGAGTCGGGACACCAAGTCGCGGGCCCGCTCGTGTAACGGCAAATCATGATTGCAGAATGGGAATGACTTTGTGGATGGATTTTCGGAGTCACAAGAGAATGGCGGGAGCGGTTGCTCGGAATTATCGGCTTCGATATTCGCAAGCATGATAGAGCATATGAATATTGCATAAGCTATGAGAGACATTGTACGGATCATGCAGATCAAACTATGTCTAATTTTTTTTCTATTTATTGGGGAGAAATGAAGCACAATAAAAGTCAACTAGGTTTCTCTTTTGAAAGAAATTATAAAGACTTTCATTACAGCACAGAAGTACTACGAGT
>NW_012195030.1:0-13174 GCF_000504015.1 Erythranthe guttata
AAAAAAAGTGTAAGAGCCGGAGATGCGGTCTTACTTCATAAGGGAGCCCAAAGTGTAGTAAGACACTTTTTCACTTACAATTAATTATTGCTTAAAGACTAAACTTCTCACTTACAGTTACACACTGATTAGATGTGATAAACCAATCAGGTCAAACTTAATATTAGGTAGTAAAAAGAAGAAAAAGGCTAATTAAATTAAATTAAATTACCAAAAATGTTTATTACAAAGATGAAATACACTAGTGTACAGAGGGATTTCAGGACAAATCAAGAGGCTATCCTTAAAATGACCAATAGGTTATTATTTCTGCCTAACAAAACTGCTTGCCTGTGGTTGTGGGAAATATTCCACTAAGGCTGTCGTCGGTCACGTGTTTATTATACAAAGGGGCGAATCGATCAGGCGCCTCGCTTCTCGGTTATACATCTTTCTGCACAGGTCAAGAAAAATCTAATCTAAACCCTACAACGACAATGTACACTACAAATATCGAACAATACAGACACGCATACGAAACAAATGTTAGAAGTTATCTCGAAGAAAAAAAAAACATCACCTAGACATAACCAAGTTTGTCAGACTATTCACGGTAGACGAACTAAAACGAGCTTCATTGGCGTACTTGCAGTTGTCTGTGTCAAACTTTAACGATGAGTTGACCAAGAATTTCTCAAAATTCTTCAACCCCGCCTCAGCACAGTTGGTATTATTACTGTAATGCCCCTTGTGAACAGGGCTGCGGCCACGTCTTCTCTTCCCAGACGAGTTCCAACGCAAGTTTATGAGCGAATAATCTTTCGACAGATCAGGAACAAGTCGAGACTCGTTTGGCATCTTCTTGTCTTTACTGTCGACTGTTGAGTTGATCGTCTTTACAGGCAAAGAGTCTTCATGAATGGGGCCCACAAAATCGGATTTTTTGTTTATGCCGGACAATGACGAGACAATGTCGGGCCTTCCCTTGATACGATGCCACTCACCATTAAACCATTCCTTTGAACGCCTCAAATTACCACGATTGAATACGAGCTCTTGCTTTTCCCCTGCAGGAGTAAAACATTGTATTAGAGATTAGAATCCATCTTCATACACAATTAATATAGGCAAGCTAAATGATATGCACCTGGAAAATAAACTTTTAGCCTATCTTCAGATTCTTTGTTTACAATGATCCCTTCCCACCATCCATCATGCCACCAAGCATCAACCACACAACCAACATTTAGTACATCGGAAACTTTCTCGTCGTACGATGTTGTTGGTCTAACAATGGTCCTTCCAGACAATCGAACTTCCAATGCGTCCGCAGCAGCTACTCGTGATGCCAGGATCCACTCCTAGAAAATGAATCAACATAACATACTTAGAGAATCTATGACGAAGAAAGACGTACATTTACTATAAAAAAAACGAAAAAAAGATACACACCTCCAAATATTTTGAGTCATCAACTGCATCCTTTACATCTTTGTACTGTACTTTGACCTTATCTTTGTGCCTTTTGATGATCGAAGCCCTGAACCAGCAACCCCTGATGCCACTGTCTTGAGAGAGAATCTCAACTTGAGAGCCAATGTTTAAATATTGTTGAGGATTTGATGGTGCGGGATTATTTTGCCCAGAAACGGATAATTTTGGCCAACCTCCTTTGGAATCAATAGAAGTATCATTGCAAACTTGTAAACTAGTTTCAAAAGTCACTCTTTTGTCAAACGGCTTCGATTGTAAATCGGACTCTTTAGAACAGCGAATTCTTTTATTTGGTCTTAATCCAGTGGCAACACAAAGAGATCCTTTTGACTTCGAACCATCCTCGGATAGTTCGAGTGACGAGGTTGTTTTGCTCAGTATTTTCTGTTTCCAGTAACCTTTGATGCGTGTTATGTCGAATGGCTTGACATCGTCGTTATCAAACTGCCTATTGCACACAAAAGGCATCAAGCCTATATGTGTCGCTTCGTCGATATATTTTTCATAATGGTCTGGACTGAGGACAGTTGCTAGTCCATCTATGCATTCAATACTGAGATCTTGAAGACAAAGAGAAAAGAAAATCTCCCTGTCATTATAATCAGGAGGCAAAACAAAACCAACCTCATCAATTTTGTGAAACCATCGTACCACAACCATCTTGTTGCCTCTGACGTCTTCGTACATATCATCTAAGTAAGCAACAAGTCGTTTGCCTTCTTCTGCCAATACAAAGACAAAGTCTTGAGCCTGAAAGTCGATAGAATATGGATCAATAAGAGGGCACTAGAGAAGTTAGAAATGCATAATAAAAAATATGAAGTTCAAGATTGTGGGGAAACTCTTACAGAAATTACAGCCCCGTTTCGACAGAATGCTCCATAGTGCCTACGTCTTTTTCGGCATGTCCATGATGATCCTAACCACATAAAATCATTCGCGTATTGATCCATCTTTCGAACCCGGACATCCTACAAAGATCTCAATGATGTAAGACTATGGCCCAAGTCAATCGTAGAACTCGAAAATATAAAAATTTAAGCAAACTGAATAACAAGAAGAAAAAAAACACTCGAGGAACTTACCTTAACAATAACATCATCTAACTGACCATCCATCCCACCTGTAAACTCTTTAACAGACCCACTAGGCCGTTCACCTGAAATAAAAATCACAAAATATTGATTAAAACCAACAACAGAAGAGGTACTAACAAATCTTTTTAACCACAGGGAAGAGGGACGAGTTGTATAATGTTGTAAAAGAAAAGCAAAAACCATCTATCGCAATCCTCAACAAAACTATGTTCAGCAGTACAAAAAAATAAAAGCACAGAACAATCAATATTGGCCTAGAGAGAACATTGTAGATGTTGACCTAGAATAGGAAATGGGAAATCCGAGGCTCTCAACCAGCTTTTAGAAATCTTAATATCCCTGCAGTCCAGATTACAGTCAGTCTTTCATAACGATAGCACCACGTTTACTGAGGTAATGAAACCCATAGATTCAAGAGAAAACACAAAGGCCAAAACAGGATTATAAGAATTGGTAAAAGAAAAGCCATTTTTTTAAGCAAAAGCTCCAATCAGTTTCCTGCATGTAACAAAATTTAAGCTCCGCCGGAATAAGGTAAGGAGGGTATGATTCAGAAAACTTATAGGCCAAGTCCATCGGAACAAGGAGCATATTCCTATAAATTCTATCAGCAAAAATCTAGAATAACAGTCCCCTAAAACCACTATTTTCTCCACCAGAGAGGAACCACACAAATCCAGGGCAAAAGCCTAGCGGTTCTTACGAAACTCGGTTTAACCTAGAAAGAATCTATGCCAAACAAGGGAACAAAACATAAGGAATGCTTAATTTTCTCTACTTTGCTCACAGATAGAAACAAAAGCCGATCCCTTTCCAATACACTCCAGATAGAAATTAAAGATTGATTTTTTACACAAAATTGTGATTTGTAGGGGCCATATAAAATTAATTGCCAAGGCGCAGATCTAAGTTGCATAGCCAATAAACACAAAACAGACGAAAGGAGAATTTTTAAAGAATTTCTTCATAGGAAATCAACCGAAACAACAGAAAGAGGATTTGACACCAAAATTAAAAAAAAAATTAAAAAAATTCTACAAATCTGGGAGAAAAAAAAACCAGTTTTTTGGGCAAACCCAGGAGAAATAAACCACCCAAAAAATCATAAAAGATGGATAAAAAAACTCTGTTTAACCTAGAAAGATCCTATGTCAAAAACTCAAACAAGGGAACAAAAGATAAGGAATGCTTAATATTCTCCAACACGCTCCCGAAACCAGAATTTATACGGTAGTTTTACAAAATTGCGATTTGTAGGGCGAAAAAAATCAATTGCCAAGGTGCAGATCTAAGTTGCATAACCAATAAACACAAAACAGATGAAAGGTGATTTTTTTCAGACGCACACGATAAAAACAGAAACAGGATTTGACACCAAAATCAAAAAATAATCCTACAAATCTGAAGAAAAAACAAACAAACAATTTTTTGGCCAAAATCCCCAAAAAATAATATAAAAAAAGATGAATAAGCACCTGAAAGGAGTGAATTGAGCCAATCGACGACATCTCTTCTAGACCTGAGCTTCAACCTAGAACCACGGTTCAAATTATACGGCAGCATGTTGTTTTCTTCAAAGGCGTAATTGTACGACATGTGCCTATTGCTCTTCTCCTTCCCCACAACCACCAGATTTCTGCCGCCGTCGCCGCGCTTGAGGTAATAGTAAACCTCCCGCCGGCCTCTCTCGTTCGATGCAACCACCTCCTCCCAGCCGACATCCGCCGCCGTCGAATTGTTCGCCATCGCCCCCATCAATCAATTTATTTCGAGAAAAGTAGAAAACAAAACTTGCAGAGGAGAGAGGAATACGAGTCCTTTTTTTCTTTTCAATTTTATTAACGGCTTTTTAATAAGAAAAAAAATATGGAATTTCAAAATTTGAAAGCGGTATTTATACTGCGAGCCTAGGGCTACGGGATTTGAATCAACGGTCAAGATTGCGTATGAACGTGGCGATGATACGGCGGAAATTCGTCCGAAGTTGCCAGCGTTAAGTATTTGCGTTAGGGTCCTTGGAGTAGGGAGTATTTATTGAACGGGACCTATTTTGTTACTTCTTTTCTACTTTGTCCTGAATAGTTAAAAAAATGACTAATTTCTTACAGAATTAACTTTCACTTGTTACATTTGTACCACCAAAATTTTCATTTACTCTTTAGTTACATTTTATACCAACTATATTTATATATTATATTCACTCTTTTTTAAATTAAATTATTTCCCTCTTATTTAAAAAAAAATATTACTTTCATTATTTTAAAATCATGATCCTTTTAGTTTAAAATCAAAAATGTTTTCATATTATAATTTATGCTCATTTTATTTGGTTTTATTTTTATTTATACTCAATTTTTTTTTAATTTCATTCTTCATATGAATGGTATTAATTTTAAAAACATACAAGTTATAATTCAAATATTTTGTTTTTTTTCTTCTCAATTATCTCTTATTAGAAATGATGTACAATGATATTTACCATTATTTTTATACATTTTAGATTAGATATTGTTATTGATTCTTTTGATTAAATAAATTCAATAATTAGATATTCGATAAGTTATATTATAAAAAGATAAAATATTTGCACATTAAATTAATCAGATTGGGCTTTAACATTAATTTACGTGTAAGGTTTTTAAGATAAAGAAGAAGAAGATACTCCATTTTTAATGTGGTATCTTGATATATTTTATTTTGAAGAGAATATTTTGAATCTTTAAGATAATTGAACGAGAAAAAACTTTGATATGCATATATTGTTTTTTTCATTCTATAAGAACTCATCATATGTATCTTGTGCAATTTATTATTTTATAAAGGGGAAATAAACTATTTGAATATTAATAATTATACTCATTTGTAAAATTAAGGTATATTTAGAATAAAATTATTTAAAAAAAAAATTCAATTACTACTACAATATAGGATTTGTTCAATGCTTACACTATGAGTATACATTTTGCTATGATTTTTATTTTATAAAATAAAAGAAGAGAATTAGGAAAATAATAACTTAATTGCAAAAAGGCTGTAATTTGGAGTATTATATTTATAGGAAATGGAAATAATGGGGCACACGTCCCCACTCTCTTGTGTATCAACTCTCATAGAATGGACACATAGAATTATTTATAGATATTTTGATATGATTATTTAATGAATTATAATATTAAAGTCATAGATATGAAAATGACCTTATCAATAGCTAGGGGTGTAAATAAGGTGAGTCGGCTCGACATAAGTTTGAACTCGAACTCGAATTCGAATTTTTCGAGCTCAAGCTTTGGGACGAGTCGTGGCCAAGCTCATTCTTAATTGTGCGTGAGCTCGCAAGCCGGCTCTCGAGAGCTTTTTTTCTTTCAATTTTTATGTTAAATATGATAAATATAAATATAAGTGATGAATTCATATAAATAATTAAAGAAATAAATTAACATGTCATTTTTTTATTTCAAAATTTTTATTATAATTTATAATAATATTAATAAAAAAATGCACAAAATGGGTTTAGGCTCAAGCTCGAACTTGAGTCCAGAAAAAAAATACGCAAAGAGCTCGAGTTCGTCAAAAAGATTCGAGCTTGAGCTCGCTAAAATAGTTAAGATCGGCTCGTTTACGCCCCTAACAATAGGCTACAACCCGATTTCAAATAGAATCTAACTTTATCATAATACTACCCACCCCATTTAAATACTAGTTAGTACTCATGCATAAATTTCACAACTAAAGAAACATTAGTATATATTGCTATTTATGTTTTAAATTCGAATTGTCAAATTTGTGGTATATTTTATTTAGAAGACAAACCATTGCCATTTTTCAATCAAACTATTCATGATTAATTACTTTTCTTTTTCAAACTATTTATTACATATCAATGGTGCAAAGTGCTATTAAAAAAATTATAGTGGGTGCAAAATGAAATTAAGCGAATAATATGTGCGTTGTTGTAATTAAAGCACAATGCCTGTCTGAGGACCAATGCTAAAATACTAATAAGTTGTTGGACCGTACAATAAATCTAACAAATGTGGTACAAGAGAAAGTCAGAAAACAAAAGAAAAATGGCCTAGAATCTATCGCTAGATTATTAGAATATATAAATAAATACAAGGTTCGCGAATAAAGGCAAAATAGCTGGCGTAAGTCAAAAGATGTGGCTCCCATGACAGCTAATCACGGCCCACCAAACTCTGCTTAGGCGGGAAGACTATTCAAACCATATGAAACTTCCGAGTTTTTATCTCTCTTACACACACCTCCTCGGTTGAACTAAATTGGCCACAATGCATGAGTTCCGTGGAACTCGTACTAATCGAATCGAATCGTAATTAGCAATTTCGATGTAATTTTAATTATATCCCGTAAAAGTTTTGGAGAGATTAGATATCGTATTAATTTCAAAAAATCAGAGATTTTTTTTTTTTTCCTCAAGATTGAATTTTTTCAAAGCAAAGTCGGTGGCGTTCGAATTTTTTATCTTTTAATAATTTATAATATAACACCTTATAATTTGTAAAGTGTACTTTTTGGATAAAAATAGAATTTTCAAAAATTAAAATTGGATTGAATTCTTTTTTCATCCGAGTTTGAATCCATTTGTGAACGTTTGCTAAGTTAAGCTGGTCACATATGATTGACCAAGTGTGATTTACGATATCCGTAGTGATTTTCGAGCTATTGAACAAAGACGGAGTTTATTCATTCATCCAATTGGGTATACAAAGATTGGAAGTTTAGTTTGAAAATCATTTCTAATGTTTCCGAATAACTACAATATGACTTACAAGTCTATAGTAATAAAATCTAAATTATACGAAATTCATTTTTTTAGTACTTGGTTCATTCAAATAAATATAAACAAACGTGTCTCGTTGTTAGAAATCTAATTTTTTTTTTATTATACGTGAATGACACTCATTAATGAGGTTTTTTTTTTTTTTTTTTTGAATGAATCCGCAGCTAATCAAATAGGTTGCAAATCACACGAAATACATAAACCATATTTGACTTTAACCACGTGTGACAAGTTCGACCTGACAACTGTTGACAAGTGAATTTAAATTTAGGTCATTTAACACAGATTCACTCAACTCCAACCGCTAAGTCGTCCCAACGACTTTGGATCTTGATGTAGTGGTCAAATTGGAGTTCAGATTTCGTTTTTACTTCTTACCTCGTTGCACAAAATTTAAAATCAAATTGAAGCTAATTTTGACGTGAAAAATATAAATTAGACAGTCTTGACCCAAAAATATACTGCTGGTACAAAAAAGTTGAATACACATCACAAATAACATAGTGGGACATTTTGAATTAGATGTATCTTGTGCAACTTGTTCGACTGATATACATTATTTAATTAGTTTACAATAATAATTAGGGATAGACTTTGGACTACAACAAATAAATAAAAATAAGTTGGTGGGGATGAGTTTGGAATTAAAAGCGATAAGAACAAACAATGGCATGTGCCAAGTTGGGGGCACGTGGCCCACAAATATCAGATGGTCTTGTTCATTGACATTGGCATCGTAAAAAATCTTAGTCAAGGCTTCTCTATTTTAGCTTTTAAGTGGTGTTTGGACTTTTTTTTAAGTAATAATTTAGTGAGAATAACCACTTATATCTAAAATTTTAGAGTAATCACTTATATTTTAAGGGATGTTATGTCTTAATACAACTAATTTTAAGAGAAAAGAAAACTAAATATTGTATTAATAAATACTAAAAGGGTAAATAATCTAATATGGTATTTGTAATTACAAATACTATAATCCATTATAAATCATGACCGAATGAATGAATGGTCTAAATTACTCTTTTATTAAACAAATAAAATTTTGTGTAAATTATGGATACCCCGGGAAGATAAAATATTACATTTACCCTTGGGTTAGTTCGGAAAATTCATATCCAATTTCCATGGGATCTTTAAGATTCTATTAGTGATAGCTCTGTAAAGGTGTAACTGTTAGATGAAGCAATAGTTGAAGAATATTTATAAGTATCGATACCGCATAAGTGTGTAAATAATTTGATCATACCTCAGGGGTCCCCATAATTTTCCATACTAAAATATAGATTATGAACAATAACGTTCATAATATGTTCTCAAAATTATTTTGGTTCTCCTCTACATTTCTTTTCCGAAACGAATTAATGTTTGTTAAGATTTATAATTACTTTCTTTGTAACAATCTCAATTTTTTTTTTCTTTTATTCAAATATGATTTGATTGATACAATAAAAAAATATAAACAATACCCAATCATCAAATGACGTAACCTTGATCCAATGAATCTAGATTGACTTAATTTGGGGAACAATATAAATAAATCTTGTGTTTGACTATTAAATGATTCATTTTAAGGATATTTTTCATCCCTCATTTAGCTAGTTGATTTTGCAATTGATCCGGACTATTTTGCCCAGGTAAAAAAGGCCTACCACCTATTTTTTTAGACCAAGCTCACTCTTCGCTCCTCTCTCTAGAGTAAGTAAAAATAGGAGGATAAGAAATGTGCGGACATGATTCACTAGAGAAATCACCACAAAACTACATATGGAAAAAACACCCACTACACCAAGAACACACACTACGACAAGAATACACATAAATACAAACAAATATATACAAATACGATGAAGTAACCAAAAAGGCCACATAAAATACATTGGGCTTTTATATAAGCATATGGAGTGTATGGATTATTTCGAGAACTTTAATGGGCTAAAATTACCATACATTGTCTACGAGAATTGGTCTTAAATGAGTATATATGCGTTAATATATGATAGAAAAAATATATGATATATGATAAAGCACCACTTGATGGATAATAATTTTCTTTCTTGAAGAGCAAGGAAGTAAAATGTATATCACTATATTGTGTGTTATGAGACAAAAAATGGGAACCCTCTTCTAACCTAAAAAAAATCATATATATATATATATATACACTACAGTTAAATGGGCCTTTTTTTGGGTCACGCGACACACCCTCTGGGCCCAAATCGCCGTCATGCTACTACCTACCCTGCCACGTGGCGGGTTACCATTGATTCATTTCTCTCTCTGCCAGTACAAGTCTGCCACACGTCATTTTCTCCTCAGTTGTCCCCTTACTCTCTGACTTATAGGACCGAGGAAGGTACACCGCTCTACCAAGATACATAACCATCCCGCAATAGCGACGTGACTTTATTTCGCGCGAGGTTTCCCCTTGTGAACATCGTTCGTCTCTGGTCCATCATATAATTAGTTGTAATTGGGCCCTTTCTCGGGCTTTAGTCTTCATGGCCTTCCTTTATAGATATTGGGCCTCAATCGCATTAGGCCTACTCCTATTTAAATCTAGGGGCAAAACAGTCCGAATCATCTACTCCCCCACTATACCTAGATGATGAAATATCGGAAATTAGGTATAGTTCAAATGTTTGTGACACTTGTTAATTTTTTTTTGACTCCTCTACCTCCTTCTACTCCCCCCAGTTCGTCATAACCAGAGCGAAGTAAATGGTTGTGACGAACTAGACCCTCAATCTCGGTCGTTCTAAGAAAATAAATGAACCGACTCTACTTCCCCAAGTTCGTTAAGACCATAGCGAAGCATATGGTTGCGACGTACCGAACCCTCAATCTTGGTCTCTCTAAGAAAAGAAATGAACCGACTCTACTCCTCCAAGTTCGTCAGGACTGGGGCAAAGCACAAGAGGGGTCCGCATATGCGATATTAAATCCTTTACATTCACTGCACAAATATCAAGGCGGCGCAATAATACCCTAACTTTATCTGGAACCGTGTAGGCGCGAGAATCAAAATGCCGAAAGAATTAAATGTGGCATTGTTTCATAATCGCCACGTGTCAACGTTTTATTAGTAGACCCTATGGTCATCACCGTTGATTGGGGCAAACGAACCGCCGCATGACGTGGCTCAATGACAACCATCAGATGCGTAATCTGATCGTACGGTTGGGTTTTCATTGCTCCATCACCAAACAAGGACCTATAATATTTTTCTTAATACTTATATATATATATATATATATATATATATATGACTTAGGAATTTTTTTTTTTTTTTTTTTTTAAAACCGGTTCAAACGGTTTGAACCGCGGATCTAACCGTCGGTTCTCGGTTCCGAAAATGAGGAACCGGAACCGAAGCGATTTTTTCGTGGACCCGCACCCCTCTAATTTTGGAATGGCATCATTGCCTCCCTCCTAAGTCATCCATCTAGATATAGACTTTTTAACAAATCCTTTCCACCTCGAATGGCTATCAAACTACTGTTCTACTTCTCATCATGTCGAGTGACATTTGTATTGTGTCGAGCTCTTTCTCCTAACCTTGCAGTCTGTAAATCTTATAGGCGTCATTCAGCTCCCAAAGGCTAACTGTATAAGAATGCATTTGTGATATATGACGACACCGTTATCAAGTCACTAACGTTTACAAATATTTCTGCCATTGTTCAGCCTGTCTAATCAGAGCCAAAAAATGTCCATTCGTATTAACTACCATTCCCAAGATGGGGAGCTCCTTTACGCATCACTCAACTCGCCAAGAGACGGAGTGCACGTAGGATATAAAATGCCACCTTTATCAAACCAATAACTTTCACAAATATTTCTGACATGGTTCAAACTTTATAAGAGACCAAAAAAGTCCATTCGTGTCGAACTATAGTTCCCAAGATGACGAGCTCCTTTGAACCATGTGGGCTGCGTGGGACAACTCGCCTACAAATCTATCGTAAACTTTCTATATATGGTCATTTAACTATTTTGTAAATGGGCTTGGGCCATTATATATGCCTTGGGCCTAGAATAACGAGTATGGGCATCCAAACCCATATCACCTTTATGCACTCAACATTACAACTATATTTGTTTTCCAAATTGCACTATATTTCTCCAAATTATTTTTTTTAACAAAATATTTTAGAATTTAGCAAATGCAATAGTCCAAGCTTTTACAATATACAGTTAAACCTCTATACACTAATACAAGATTAGTAAAATTTTATTAATTTAATAAAATATTAAATTATCGAGTTAATGATTTAGTATATTTTAAGTTTACCAATTCGTAATTAGAAGAAATTATTATCTAATCGAGGTTATTAATTTATCAAATTTATAGTGGAGTAGTATTTAAATTTCTCGAGATAGGCCAACTAACAAAAACACACACACACAGTGGCAGGCGGACAACTCAAAGCTAACTCGAACCAATTCTCCCTCGTCTTCTCCGCCCCTGCCCGGCCCCCCAAACCCCCCCTTTTATACTACACACACACACTCCCCACACTTCATTTCCAGAAAACAACCACCACTCCTCCGCCCAATTCCCACCGTCGCAATGGCCTCCATCTCCTTCTCCGCCTCCGTCTCCTCCTCCACTCAATTCATCCGCCCCTCCGCATTCTTCCTCAAACCCCGCTCCATCTCCCGCCTCCCCCTCGTACGCGCTAAGATCCGCGAGATCTTTATGCCGGCACTCAGCTCGACCATGACCGAGGGCAAAATCGTCAGCTGGATTAAATCGGAGGGCGACGTCCTCTCCAAGGGCGAATCCGTCGTTGTTGTTGAATCCGACAAAGCCGATATGGATGTCGAGACTTTCTACGACGGAATTCTAGCCGCCATTGTTGTCAACGAAGGCGAGACGGCTCCCGTCGGCGCGCCGATTGGCCTTCTGGCCGAAACCGAGGCCGAAATCGCCGAAGCTAAGGCTAAAGCCGCCGCTCAATCCTCGCCGGCACCGGCCGCGCCGGTCGAGCAATCCGCTCCCGTTGCTGCGAAAGTTGAATCTCCGGCGGCTCCCGCAGTTGCCGCTGCTCCCCCAACGCCGGGGAAGTTGGTGGCGACTCCGTTTGCGAAGAAATTGGCGAAGCAGCATAAGGTGGATATCAGTAAATTGGTCGGGACAGGGCCTTTTGGCAGGGTTACGCCGGAGGATGTGGAGAAGGCAGCTGGAATTACAGCTGCTCCCAAGCCTAATTTGGTAGCGGCGGCTGCACCACCAGCGGCTGCTGCAGCACCAGCGGCATCTCCTCCCAAGGCTGAAAGAAGTTTCCCTGAGATTCCAGGATCCAATGTGGTACCTTTCACTGCCATGCAGTCTGCGGTGTCGAAGAATATGTTGGAGAGTCTAAGCGTGCCGACTTTCCGAGTCGGTTACCCGATTGCCACAGATGCTCTTGATGCTCTATATGAGAAGGTACATTTCTTTGAAAATCGTTTATTTAATCTCAATTTATATGCCGAATTTAGCTGCGAGATGAAAATTAAAACGTTTGCAATTTGGAATTCCTTCGATTTCTTATGGTGGATCGATGCATTTGTTATCGTTTGGCATCAATCAAAAGAACATAATCATTGTCAAAATTTACATAATTGGATTTATCGTATGAACCATAGGTGAAGCCGAAGGGTGTTACCATGACTGTGTTGTTAGCAAAAGCTGTGGCAATGGCGTTGGTTCAGCATCCGGTGGTGAATGCTACATGTACCGATGGGCCCAGTTTTACATAACAACGGCAGTATACCTATTGCTGTGGCTGTGGCGATTCCTGCTGGCTTGATCACA
>NW_012195031.1:0-26455 GCF_000504015.1 Erythranthe guttata
TTAAAATCCGAATTTGGGGAGGGAGAAGAAGGAGGTGGAGAAGGAGGGAAATGGTTTTTTTGAGTTGATGATTATTTGGTATTTAAGAAAGAAAAATAGTATTTGTAATATTTTTTTGGTTTTAATTTCATTAAGGGTATTAAAGTAATTTACAATTAATTATTTATTTTTTATTTTTTTGTTATTCAAGTAAGCAAAAGTTGGGATTTGAAATAGTGTTCCCCATTAATGATTACAACTTTTATGTTTTGAATTTTTCCAAAATCAGACTAGAAAATAGTGAAAATTACTGTGAAATCAAACCAATATTAGTAAGATTGAAACGAGATTTAACATTTCAATATAAATTAAGTTTAATATGTATTTTATTTGAATATAAATGGGGTGGATTAATATTGATTAGATAGTTCTTAATCATTTAACATGCTAATTAATCATGTCATTAATACTGTCCTACCTAGAACTAATTACTCATTAATTCCCTATGAATTGTTGTCTCAAAGAGGGCTGTTAACAATGAGACACAGTCTGAGGTATTGCACCTAACACTTGTCTTAATATGGACGAAGAAAGCAAAAACTTTAATTAAACTCCTAATTATATACAGTGAACTTTTTCCCCACCCTACAATTTGCTACAAAAAAAGACAAGTGTCAATAATATATTTTTGTCAAGGCACAGTTTGATTATATCATGATTGCAATTATTAATTAATATGATCTAACTACAAAATTAGATTACATTAGAATTAACTACCTTTTTCGGAAGTTAGAACCTTCCAAAATCATATGGTAGGTGTAAAGTAAAGTCATCAAGAAAGTGGTGATTATAGATGTTAATTCAGATTTTCAGTATCTTTTTATAAGTCAATCGGGTAGATCTTAACTATTCATAAACACACATCCACATTGGTGTGTAGATCAACACTAAAATACGATCCGACATAACCTTCAGTGGGTGTAACATAGAAAAAACTGTCGATGGGGTAATTCTTGGATTTTGAAATCCTTTAGTTGTCAATTTTAAGTTAATATTTCTTTGTTGATTCAATCACTTCACCTAATTTTTAGGTCCAAAGAAATACTAAAGAGAAATAAATAAATAAATAATGGTGATTTTCAGTAACGTGGTCATCAATTTGCATGACTTGAAATAGAAAGATTCGATTTTTTAATTGTCAAAATCTTTCAATATGATTAATGGACACAAGTCAAAACCACCACGCAGCTAAAAGAATCTTAACCAAATTAGACATCCAAAAAAATCATTGTATCAATCATCCATTGAAAACAACGTTGTAACTTCACACACACACACACACACACACACACACACACACACACACACACACACACACACACACACACACACACACACACACACACACAGAATGAGGACATGTGACCGAAGTAAACATTTCATTTCACTTTTTAAATTTTCTTTCGTCGGACAGGAGAATCTGCGGTTTTTCATACGATTGGAAATTCAGTAATACACGAAAGTTGACGAATCTAAAACACGTATTAAAAAAAAAAAAAAAAAAAAAAAAAGAATTAGGGCAAAGGCATAGGCGTCTTCCATTTGCTAAACTCGACCAAATCTCTATTAACGATAGAACCATTATGCAACCAAAACGTTTCGGCTGAGTTATGGAATTTTCTCACTTTCTTCTGAAGCTCCCACAGAATTCCTCTGAAAGCAGAGCATGATTCAGATTCCGGAGAATACACCCATAAGCACCTCACTCGTCTACCCTTCGCTATCATGTCCTCTATATATTTATCTGCGAGAAAAAAAGAATTTTTTTTATTAGCAATTACTAAAATGACTCCTATAAGAAAAAAATGCAGGAAATTCGGACCTGGGATTGATTCCAAGTAATCCAAAAGTTGTGTTCCGATTCGAGTGGATGGCCATTTAATTGAAATTTGGGCATAATCGACTATATTCTGAAAAGGCAATTCCGCTTGGTCTGATAAAAGAACTGGAACACATTCCTGTTCAGAGTCAACGAGTAAAAGTTCGACATATCAATTTTTTTTCTTCCTTAAATTATAGACATTAATGCAAAAAAAAATTAAAAAATAGGTAAGGATTAAGATACATACCACAAAGAATGACTCGTAAAACCGAAGAGTCCATGATGACTCCCCGCGTGGGGCCAAACAGAATTTTGCATTGCGTAGGTGTTGAAAGTATTCTGTCCTTCCAAGTTTTTCAGGGCCGCTGAATTTCAACTCTGGAGATTCCAACTGTTTATAGAATCAAAATGCATATCTTCTCGCAGGGAATTATCATGTACTAAAAGTCGAGCTTTTAGAGGGTTATTTACACAGTATTATAGCCCACAGTGAAGTTGATCAACTCCAAGTACAGAATAAGTGATGTTTGTAACTGTCTACTTGATATTTCCGTTATAAAATTAAAATATATAAAAGTAAACACTGTAACCCATAAGCTCGATTTAAGATTCACTACCGACTATTTGATATTTCGTTTTTCCATATTCCTTTTTTTTTACGAGGTTGAAGAAAAAATTTCTACTCTATGTAAAAAAGAATAGGAACTATTTTCAGCAACAACTCTAAGAAGCCAAAATAAACCTCTTAGAGAATCCACCATTCACATTATTTTTACTCTTGGAATATTTCTGAGCAATGAATTATCAATCGAGAAGTGAAAGATGTACCTTATCAGGGTATTGTTTTGCAAGATCTATCAATTGCAAACGGCCAGCCTTTCCTTGAGCTCGACCCAAATAATTTGCCAAGTATTTTCTCCTTGATAACGGCAGAGGGTCAACCAGCCTAGACTTGTGAGCTGTCATTCCATCATCAACATTACCAGGTATGATTATATCTTTCCATGTATTGAAGGCAGTCGTGTCTCGTTTATCAGTCCGGTCACCCTGCACCATTTTCGAGAAAGAAACAGATTTTCGTCACACAAAAACACAGATCATGGAAATTGATTATTCAAAAAAAAAAAAAAAAAAAAACCTCCGGAGTCAGAATTATAGATCTATTTAAATATGTCGCCCATGACTTGAACAAATGAGCTCCAGCACCACTGCGAAGGAGAGGCACAATTGAAATATTATTACAGCACTTACTCATAGCAGAAAATGGGTGAAAAAAGTAAAAATTCCGAATGTCTGTCCTAACTAAGAACCACAAGTGAAAAACCAGGCATCATTCATACCTTGGAAAAACAAAAACATGATTGCGGCCACCGGATAACCTGAAATATGGCATTTGACTTAAAACCTGAAACCAAATAGTGGTAATTTAAATAACAATTGCATCCCCTAAAAAAATTCTTCCCAATTGCCCGTGTTTGGATAAAGAATTGCATTACCTTGACATAAGTTTGGTTGATCTCTTTATCACTGAGTCCACCCATCATTCGGACACATTTAACGTAAGATGGCACAAAGAACAGATCTGCTTCCTCTTTCTTTTTAGTTCGAAATGTTGATTGTAAAAGCAACCTATGTATCTTAACCTAAGTTGAATTAAATATTAGACAAAATTAAGAAGTACAAAAAAAAATCCAATATATTTTTCTTTAGGTATTTCTAATATAGATCCAAATGTAGTTGTTTTTCTTATTCCGAAATCTCTACCAAAAACTGCACAATTTTTAATTTAATCAAAACTCACAATTCGGGGCTTCTAATCACATAACATACACAATATAATACGACACACTGAAAACCTTAAAGCAGTGATCAAGACCCCTTTTCCTTTATGCAGCGAATTGAATATTTCACTTATACCAACAGTGATGTTGTGCTCCTAAGATACTAAAATCATATTGCATTCGCATGACAACTGTTTAACAAGCAACTCGATTCGATCAAACTCAACGCCATCAACAAAACACCCTTGGTATAATGAAACCACGCTCGCAAAAAACTTTTTCAATCGCCCAAGAAGCAGAAGAAATCAACGCCGGAAGATGGTGACCTCAGCTCTCACCGGTTGCTCCAATCCCATCCGAAGAAGCAAATACGCAGATGGCTCCAACTGTGGAAAAAGTGTCTTTCCAAGCGAGATTCCATTATACCAAAGCAATTGTTGACGACACTGAGTTTAATTCTCTTTGAACAAAAATGAAGCATTTAAAAATGCCGAGTTCAAACGAGGCACTTACTTCGCAATTCCATCCATGTTTTTTTTTTCTATCTTAGTAATTTATGGTGACATTCAAACTACTGACAGAAACAACTGTAGCAACAATTTCATTTCGCAACAATAAATCATTTCATTCTAAATACGCAGTTCTCCAATTACCAAAATAGCCCCAAATTCAAGTCGAAGAGAGAGAGAGAGTACTTGCCTGAGTGCCCCACTGGCCTTTGACGCAAGCGTCGGCAGAAATCTTCCCCTCGCGTCCGTACAACAGCAGCTTCAAACCCTCGATCTCGTCCTCATCGTACACGTAGATCCGCAAACTCAGGTGAGTACCGTATCCGCCGGAGCCCTCGAACCGAACGACGTCGTCTGGCGCGATGTACTGGTTCGGATCGGAGAATGAGTTGCGGTAGGGTGAAGTGCAGGAGCTGAGAGAGTGGTCGAAGAGTCTGGTGAGAAAGAAAGTGCCGACGATGAGTGCCAGGGCGGCGATCTGATGGGTGCGGGTGCATTGGGTGTGGCTGTGGGGGTGCGGAGAGAAGAATCTCGTGCTTTTGTTGCCGGGGTTTGTGCTCGCCATTGTTGTGAGAGTGTGACTGTGTGTGAGCGAGTTTTTGTTGCTTGATTTTCTTATTACAGGAAATCTGAAATGTTAAATGTCGATTTAATTTTACTAATATCGTTTTGACTTCGAATCTGATTTTGATATATTTTTATTTTGATTTTGTCAAAATTCAAAACACGAAAATTGTAGTTCTTTGTGTTATCTTTCTAATCCAACTTAAATCTGCTAGATTGGATGTTGTATGACAAAGTTATGTACGGATGAGTTACATTTTGAATTTTAGATACCTCAATACATCAAAGTTGTGGGCAGTATTCATTGATTCATGTATATTTTTCTCGTCCGACATCCAATTTTGGTGATTCAAGTTGAATTTGAAAACTAACTTAGAATACTACAAATTTTATTTTTCAGGTTTTGCAAAAATTGGATTTAAAAATAATAGAAATCACGTTTAAAGTCGAAACGGTATTATTAAAGCTCGAACGACATTTATCACATCCCTTATTGTAATTGAATTTAAATATTCGGCAATTTAATTTTAATGTAATTTTATATGCATTGAAAAAGCCCAAATAAAGAGTAGTCCCCACTCCCCAGGCCCAAATATCACGGCCCGCATTCCTCGTAAAGCCACGTCAGCAAAAAGCTCGAATTAAAAAAAAGTCGAGACGTGTGTAAATCGAATTAATGCCCCTCTCTCATCACCTATAAATAAGAGAGAACCTCTCGCCAAAACTTATATTCGAAAACTAAAAAATTTCCTTAAAACCTTCATCAACTATTTTCCACGCTACTTGCGAAGAAACCCCAAATTATCAACCACGATGGCGCGGCGGAGAGACGACTACGCGGAGGAGGAAGACGACGTAGACTACGAGGACTACGACGGTGTTGATGGAGAAGATGGGGAAGCGGACGACGACTACGACGGCAGCGGGAAGACGAAACGCAAGAGGAGCCGATCGGAACTTATAGATGATTATGCGGAGGAAGACGACGACGACGAGGAAGAGGACGAAGATGATGAGGATTACGGCGGCGCCGCCGGAGGAGGGAAGCGGCGTAGGAAGGCGGCGTCACAGTTCTTTGACGATGAGGCGCTTGTGGATGACGATGACGACGAATTGGAGGACGATGAGGACAGAGAAGAAGGTTAGGGTTTTTTTTGTTTTTTTTTTTTTGCGCGATTAATATTTTATATTTAATCATAATACTCTCGGTGTATAAAATTGAACTTGAATTTTGAGTTAATACGCCCAACTGTTGTTATCGATTGGAATAAGAGAAGAAACAATGCGTGATTTTGCTAGTTTAAGAGCATACGAGAAGTGAAATTGGTCATGGTAACAATTGCAACACTGATCAATGATTCTAATTCGTTTTTAACATGACAGTGGAAATTTTTGAGGAGATTCATGTTGAGAATTTATTCTCTTGTAATTGGAATTTCTGAATTGTTTGTATTTTAGTTCTGTACTTTGGCTCATATTTGCTATCATCCTCTGTTATTCTTATGGCCTTGGATCTTGTTATGTAGATTTTATTGTCGACGATATACGTGATGAGGATGATAGACGAATTCATCGTCGTCCATTGCTTCCACGAGAGGATGAGCGAGAAGAGGATGTTGAGGAAATCGAGAGAAGAATTCAGGAGAGGTATTCTAAGAGCCTTCACGTTGAGTATGACGAAGAGGCTACAGACGTTGAACAGCAAGCTCTATTGCCGTCGATTAGGGATTCTAAATTATGGATGGTGAAATGTGCGGTATGATTGACGAAATTCTTTAATGTGTGAATTAAATGAAAAAGATTTATAATGATACAAATTAATATGATCCGTTTTTTGTGCTACGTAGATTGGTCGTGAAAGGGAAATTGCAGTTTCCCTTATGCAGAAGTGTATCGATAAGGGATCCGAGCTGCGAATTAGATCTGCCATAGCAATTGATCATCTAAAAAACTATATATACATAGAAGCAGATAAAGAGGCCCATGTGAAGCAGGTATGCATCAGTTTATAACTTTTATTGTACTTTTTCTTCTTCAGATTCTTTAGGTTGTAAATTTACGGAGAATGTTTTGCTACAGGCTATTAAGGGTATGCGTAGTATATATCCAGGTAGAATAATGCTCGTCCCTATAAAGGAGATGACAGATGTTCTCTCAGCCGAAAGCAAATCACTCGATATTTCTAGGGATACCTGGGTGAGAGTGAAGATTGGTACATATAATGGGGATCTTGCAAAGGTATATTTTCCCACTGGTATTTTTTTGTTGTTGTTTTGTTTCCTGTTTTCCTTTATTTTGTTTCTTGGTTTCTTATGGCTGATTCATTTCTTTTGTTGTAAATGCTAGGTTGTAGATGTTGACAATGTCCGGCAGAGAGTAACAGTGAAAGTAATCCCGAGGATTGACTTGCAGGCCCTTGCTAATAAACTGGTTCGTATTTGTAATTTGCTGTTTAGAGTTTTTAAATTCTTGACCATTATGAACATTGCTTATGTCTTCTTTATTCTATTACACGCATGACATGCTGGCTTTGTTTCAGGAAGGGAGGGAAGTTCCAAAGAAGAAGGGATTTAAGCCACCTGCCCGGTTTATGAGTATCAATGAAGCTAGGTATAGTTGTTACAAAATCTTTTTATTTGTTTCTTTCATTCTTACTTGCTTCCCCCCGAAAGTTGACTTTTTCATTTATTTGACCAGGGACCTAAGTATTCGTGTAGAAACTAAACGAGATCCATCTTCGGGTGATTCCTTTTACAAAATTGAGGGGATGATGTTCAAGGATGGTTTCTTGTATAAAAATTTCTCACTGAAATCGCTCAGAACTCAGAATGTGAAACCTACTTTTGATGAACTCGAGAAATTTCGGCAGTCTGGTGAAACTGGGGATGGTGACATGTCATGTTTGTCGACACTCGTTGCAAACAGAAAGAAAGGTCATTTCATGAAGGGTGATAGGGTTGTAGTTGTAAAGGGAGATCTTCAAAACTTGCGAGGATGGGTGGAAAAAGTTGAGGAAGATTCTGTACATATTAAACCAAACGAAAAAGGCCTTCCTGTGAGTAAAAACAGAATTTAGCTTTTCCACACGATATCTTGAATTTTATGTTTGGATGGTGATAATAACCACATTGCACGTTCTAATTTTCAGAAAACTCTTGCTATAAGTGACAAAGACCTCTGCAAGTACTTTCGAACCGGAAATCATGTAAAGGTCGTATCTGGTGCTTCAGAAGGTGCAACTGGTATGGTGGTTTCAGTTGAAGGTCACATGGTGAACATAGTTTCAGACACAACCAAGGAGCTTGTATGTTATCTTCTTAAGTACTTTAGTTGTCCATTTTATTTTTATTCGTGCAAGTACTGACTCTGTTGCTATTTTTGCTATACACAGTCTCGTGTCTTTGCGGACAACATTGTGGAAAGCTCTGAAATAACATCAGGTGTTACTAGGATCGGGGATTACGAGCTTCATGACCTTGTGCTACTTGAGTGCGTTTTTTCTCTTTCATGAAAATTTTATTTATTTTCCAGTTTTTCACTATTGGGTTTTTTTAAATGAAAGTTATTAAACGTGCAGGGACAATAGCTTTGGCTTGATTATACGTGTGTTGAGCGATGCTTTCCAGGTTAGCCTGAATAAATAGAAGCCAACAAAGACTATTGATTGGTTTGTCGTTCTATTAACTTGCTTTATGGTTTCTACTCAGGTTCTTAAGGGTGTTCCAGAATGCCCTGAAGTTGCCCTTGTGATGTTGAGAGATATTAAACAGAAGATATTTATGAAGATTTTTGCAACGGACCAATATAAGAACACAGTATCCGTGAAAGATGTTGTAAAGATTCTCGAGGGTCCGTTTAGGGTGCGCTTCTCAAACCTTACTTACCGATTATTAGTAAAAATTAATGTTTTCGCTGTACTGAGATGATCATATAATATTCAACTCCATTACTACTTTTTCAGGGGAAACAAGGTCCGGTTGAACATATATACAAAGGAGTCTTGTTTATTCATGACCGTCACCACCTTGAGCATACTGGCTTTATTTGTGTTACATCCAAGTCTTGTATGGTTGTGGGTGGATCTCGTTCGAACGGTGATCGCGATGTATGGATAAATATTATTTTCGTGTTCTCGAGTTTTCAGTGACTTTGATTTTGACTTTGACATTTGACTTTTTTCTATTTAGGGTAACACATTGATATCGAGATTTGCGCATCTCAGAACGCCATCTTGTGCCACACAATATCCGATGAGACCACCTAGAGGAGGCCCTGGCCCCATAAATAATTGTAAGTAATTTCTATATAAGAAAATTAAATTTTCTGCATTTTTTTTATATTTAAAATATTAACTTGAATTGGACAGTTGGAGGGAGGAATGGAGGTGGTGGAAGAGGTTTAGTTGGAGCTGCGGTTAAAATTCGTGTCGGCCATTATAAGGGAAGCAAGGGACGAGTAGTAGAAGTTAAAGGTTCAACGGTTCGTGTTGAATTAGAGTCGCAAATGAAAGTTGTTACAGGCAAGTTCTTCTCCTCTCAATTTCCCTTTCTTTTTCTTTATTTTGTATTGACTCCCACGTAATCATATTTTGGTATCGACAATTTTGTGCAGTTGAACGCAGTTATATTTCGGATAATGTCAATGTTTCCACACCATTCAGGTAGGCTTATAAATTATAATAATACTTGGCATATTTATTTATTTATTTTTGGTTTTTGGATTTTAAGGTTTCTGATATAATCTTTCAAATTAGGGAAACATCAAGATATGGCATGGGAAGCGAGACACCTATGCCGCCTCGAACTCCACTGCATCCGTGTATGACTCCTTTGAGAGATTCGATGGTTTCGAGTCCTGTATAAAATTGATCGAATTGTACATCTTTATTATTTATTTATTATTATTTTTTAATCTCTGACAAAAAAAATAAAAGATCGGAAAATTTTCACTATTTTGCCATAGTCAGATATTCCGAGCTCACTGGCAAATCTGCTAAACAACAGCAACAATTTGTTATTTTTGTCATTATAAAAAACAAAATGAAGTTGATAAGCTTTATATTATTGTTGATACTTAATAAACATGCAAATATATATTGAATGTTATTCCAAGCGGACATATATTATTTGTAATTTAACATATTTGTTACAGAATTTAAACTACATTAAGTTGGTTTAAGCCTCATTGTGATATATTTATGGAATTTGCTTAACTTTAATTGTGATACATTTATGCCTGCACGCCATGGTATACAATTCAATATTGTGCAAGTAAAAGACAGACGGAATTACGAAACTACTCTATAATAAAGTTATATAATATTAGTATAAATGGGCCTACGAAATAGTCAACCCATTTTTGTGATAAGTTGTCAACCCAACAATCTTGGCCCCAGAATGTGCAATTACAACAATTTACCCCGTTTCGCTGCTTCAGCACTCACCGCCTGTAGACACGGGCCATGGGTCGGGTCGGGTCCGGGTCAAACTTCTAAGGAACCCGAAATCGACCCGTGGGGAGGTGGGTCCGGGTTCGCACGGATCCATCCAAATAACAAGAAAAAAAATATAAATTGAAACTTGAGCTTAACTTTAAATTCAAAATTACAAAAAAAATAAAAAAAATTGAACTAAATAATTTTAGAAAAATTAAAACGATTAAGACCTTGATAAATAGATTAAATAAAATGAAGGTTGTGCAAATGAATTGGTGAAAATTGGAGTGTGGGTATTTATAAGTGAAAATTATAATTTAGAGATTTTTCAAAATTCAAAATTCAATCTTTCTTTTAAATTACACGAGTTGAACCGTATTTTTCAAAATACTATATATATATATATATATATATATATATATATATATATATATATATATATATATATATATAATTTTGAAAAATCTCTAAATTATTATTTTGACTTGTGCCCTCACTATCTCAATGAGTCCGAGCAGGAGTCAACAGTTATCCGAGGTTTAATTTGTTGTTTTTCTTTGTGCATGCATGTTGTATAGTCCATGATTTAATTTGGTCGTTGTTTTGTTTATCTTACTTAAATTTTATTAATTTTCTTAAGCAGTGTTTTATTTTTTTGCTTTTCTTATATATATTGTTAAATATATATATATATATATATATATATATATATATATATATATATATATATATATATATATATATATATATATATATATATATATATATATATATATATATATATATATATATATATATATATATATATATATATATATATATACGCTACTCGTGGTACAATTCATATTCACCACACGCGCTTCGTGCCCGAACGCCGAGGCCATTGTCAGCCAAGTGGTGAACCGAGCTGCCATCGACAACTCTCGTGTGTCGCTGATTCTTCTCCAACTGTATTTTCACGATTCTTTTGTCGAGGTTTTTTTGTTTTTTTTCTTTCTTTCAATAATTTTATTTATGATATATTTATCCATTTCTGTTTTCTTTTCACTTTGAGGGCTGCGATGGTTCTATTTTGCTTACAAAGGGCATAGACCAACCCAAGAAGGAAGCACTTGGCCATCAAGGAGTCCAATGATTTCTTGAGATAGCGAGTGCAAAACAAGCACTCGAATCTGCCTGCCCGATGTTGTTTCGTGTGTGGACATCGTTGTTATGGCCGCACGAGACGCCATCGTATTGGTAATTTCTTTCTTTTTTTCTTTTTAGAAATTCCAATTGAAATATGTGGGGATGTGAACTGAATTGGTAGATAATTAGTTGTGGTAATTATTTTTCAATTGAAAGTAAATAAATATTTTTTTTTCTTTTTTCTTTACCCCTAGACTGGTGGACCGATTTACGCAGTCGAGACCGGGAGAAGGGATGTCACGGTTTCAAGTAGATTACTTGCAACCGACATGCCTGACTCTCGCGACTCAGTAGACATCCTTAAGTCCAAGTTCTTCAGCAAAAAACTTTCCGAGGCCGAGCTCGTCATTGATGGATTGAAAATGTTGATTTTTTATTCAAGACTTGAAAAAAGTATATTGCTCCTAGTGTGTGTTTATGAATTAAAATTTTGCATTTGTTGTAAAACAGAAGATATTTAGGAAGATTTTTGCAACGGACCAATATAAGAACACAGTATCTGTTGGAACCACGGCTGCAATTTGACGAACGATCACAAAACTTGTGGGATGAGGATCGTACTCCATTTGCTCTCTCTTTACATAGTTGATAATTAGCTGCAATAATATACACAATAATATGGAGATAGGCAAGGTGAGGCGCGGACTAGGTCGCTCTCTTAAGACGAATTTCACGACCCCTTCTCTAATGAGGTGCAAAAAAGGTTCCGATCGTGTCGCCTATGGGATACAACAGCCCAGCCTATCTCTCCGCTGTAACTTCACCGAAATTGCACGTTCAAGTGAAGCAGAAGCTTACACCCGACACACAACAAGAGCTCAAAATATATGTATATAGTATAGATGAAAAGTGTTTCTTTTTTTCTTCCTTCTTGTGCCTTGTAAAACCACAAAGTCCCCCTTTTTATAGTATAAAATATGACCACCATAAAACCTATATTTAATATGGAATTAAAGGAAAAATATTGAGGTTTTATGAGCCAAAATAAAGTCTTTGGTGGTTTCAAAATATTGCTCTAAATGACCTCATAAATTGGTCAAAGAAAATATTCAATAAAATATTATTTTTATTAAAAAACCCAACAATCCCCCACTATTTTAATAAAAATAAGAATAATAATAATATTTGAGCTCTTGCGGAATATTATGCATAATGAAAGTGGACAATGCCTTCAAACCTTCACTTAGTACAATATGTTTCCCGTACTAGAATCAAAGTGGACTTAGCCTTCAAACAGTGACCCTTGGGGCACGTAGAATCATATTGCACACATAATACTCAAAGTGTCCCGATCGAAGCTTCTAAAGCCAGCACGTTAACGGCCATGTGCTTTACCCCATTTCTCGTGAGAGCTCTAGAGAACAGCCTATAATTCCCATAGGAAGCGGCCCCACTTCCACACTCACAAGGTGAATTCTATCAAGGATGTTTACGTAACTCCAACACCCCACCCATCCGGGCTATAGAACTCATTAAGAGATCAAAGTCTCAACCTCACAGTTCGTTACGAGCTTTATTAGTGCACACGCACCATAGGGATGGATAATAAAAGTGTGCACTTTTATCACTATCAAGTTGCTTTCAGATTCGTTTTTCTTCGCCTAGTTCGTAGGATCTCTAGCCCCTAGGCGGTAGTATCCTCCTCAACAACTTTACAAAATATATTAGGCTTTAATCCAATCCTCCTCAATGCATTTCAGATGATTTCTGAAATAATATGAAATATAATTTCACAAATTTAGTAGCGCTTATCTGACATTTAGTCTCGTAGACTCAATGGTTTATTAACCATTCTCAAATAATTTTACATGTAATATCTCATAGATTTTCACGTGAATTTTCACATATATTCACAGTACTGTATTTTCTTTTAATGGTTCCGGCTCCCATTAAAAGATTCTCGCTTTTGCCAACTGCAGATTTTCAATCACATGTATGATCTATCAATGCACAAATCATTGATTTTTCACAATCTCATTAATCAAAGCACAAAGCATTTGATTTATCACACATTAGGATTTTATATATCACATTCGGTATCAACCGGCCTCTTCACAGGCTAATGTCAAAATAATCAATCCAAATTGATATGAATTTTCAATTTTAAATTATCGGCATATACCTCATTCACACAAGGTGAAAAATTGGAATATAATTCCTCTCTTTTAGATTTTCAAAATTCAACAATATTGAAAACTTTGAAAAATGTTTCACTTCACAAATCACAAATATATTTGCTAGTATATTTTCAGCAAATTTAATAATCACAATTAGGCATTTGTAAATGATATCAAGGTCACATATATGCAAATTTAGGCCTATGATAGTTACTTATATAATCAAGATTGCAAATAAAGCATAATTTATCACATTATCACTATTCAAATTTGCAATCATAAAGTGGGCAATTTAAATAAAGATCACGTTAAAATCAATTGTAACATACTCATATAAGTAGACATTAAAACCCCCACTATTTCTCAATATTTAAACAATACATAAAATGTTTAATCATATGATCATGCTCTCTAAGACCCCCACTAATTCACATCAAATGTTTCAACACATGAATGATGAATTAAATTCAAGATATAATATATCATGCTCATTTTCACCATTAGAGAAAACTATAATACCCCCACTATTTCTCAATTTAAATAAATTATTTTCATATAAAAAGTATGTCATGACTAAACAAAATTATTCTTTACGAATCAGCGGCAATTTAGCAAGCTCACATTTTTGTAATTCCCATTTTCAAGAGATAAGCACATGCAAAGTTAAATCTTATATTGAATTTATCATAAATTGCAGCAACAACTTGTAAACTTCTATACATGCATTGCTATATGTATATGAACGTTACGTTAATGCTTCAAATATATTAACACAGTCAAAACATGCATTTAGTTTCACTATATAACGGCTGTGTCATGTGAGGCTCTCGGCTCTCAATACAAAGAAACATTAATACCCAATTATGAATTCTTAATAGTAATTGAATATGTAATCAATTCTCAACGTTCAAGTAAATAATAATCCTTCAGAATTCTAATAGAAGCAAAATGTTTCACTGAAGAACAACATACTCAAAAGCCAAACGTACAAGTTGAATGAACCAAATTTTAAACTCATGTTGTCATGCACATATGCAGATTGCATTCACTTATGATAATAGGTCCGATGTATGAATACTTACGGTGTTGTAATTATATACTCATCCAATTCCAAGAATATAATATAATAATAATGATAATAAATTAATAACAACATGCCCAACATAGAGGCACGAATGCACATGTTTATACTCATCTAATCTCAAATTATTTATGATCATCAATCATATTAAAGTTTCCTACTATTGTTCATCACACATTTATCATGCAACATTATTACTCAATTGCAAAAAATCATAATTAGTATTATAAAAGAATAACATACCAGATTTGATAATTCTCAACTATCAATTTTTTTCGATACCTCAAAAACGCGCATAATTTGGCAGCTCCGGCAGTGTTCAGTATTTTGAGCATATCTCCCTCGTTTGAGATCCGATTCAAGCGATTTAATATGTTTTGAACAGCCAACACAAAGTACTCTAACTTTCGTGTTTTATACTTTCCCAAATTCGGACATTATCAGGTCCCAAACTGGCCTCAAAGTATAAATTCGTGAATTTTACGAAAATTCACCTACACCAAAAATAAGATCGTTAATTTTTCGTCAAATCAAAATAACAATAAAATATAATTTATCATCTCCCTTGTTATCATCAAGAGCCTATTTTGGATCATCGTCAAAGCTCATCTTCATGGGATCAAAATTCGTCTTAAATTGTTGGAACCACGGCTGCAATTTGACGAACGATCACAAAACTTGTGGGATGAGGATCGTACTCCATTTGCTCTCTCTTTACATAGTTGATAATTAGCTGCAATAATATACACAATAATATGGAGATAGGCAAGGTGAGGCGCGGACTAGGTCGCTCTCTTAAGACGAATTTCACGACCCCTTCTCTAATGAGGTGCAAAAAAGGTTCCGATCGTGTCGCCTATGGGATACAACAGCCCAGCCTATCTCTCCGCTGTAACTTCACCGAAATTGCACGTTCAAGTGAAGCAGAAGCTTACACCCGACACACAACAAGAGCTCAAAATATATGTATATAGTATAGATGAAAAGTGTTTCTTTTTTTCTTCCTTCTTGTGCCTTGTAAAACCACAAAGTCCCCCTTTTTATAGTATAAAATATGACCACCATAAAACCTATATTTAATATGGAATTAAAGGAAAAATATTGAGGTTTTATGAGCCAAAATAAAGTCTTTGGTGGTTTCAAAATATTGCTCTAAATGACCTCATAAATTGGTCAAAGAAAATATTCAATAAAATATTATTTTTATTAAAAAACCCAACAGTATCCGTGAAAGATGTTGTAAAGATTCTCGAGGGTCCGTTTAGGGTGCGCTTCTCAAACCTTACTTACCGATTATTAGTAAAAATTAATGTTTTGATAGAGATGATCATATAATATTCAACTCCATTACTATTTTTTCAGGGGAAACAAGGTCCGGTTGAACATATATATAAAGGAGTCTTGTTTATTCATGACCGTCACCACCTTGAGCATACTGGCTTTATTTGCGTTACATCCAAGTCTTGTATGGTTGTGGGTGGATCTCGTTCAAACAGTGATCGCGATGTATGAATAAATATTATTTTCGTGTTTTCGAGTTTTCACTGACTTTGATTTTGATTTTGACTTTGACTTTGACCTTTTTTTATTTAGGGTAACACATTGATATCGTGATTTGCGCATCTCCGAACGCCATCTTGCACCCCACAATATCCGATGAGACCACCTAGAGGAGGCCCTGGCCCCGTAAATAATTGTAAGTAGTAATTTCTATAAAAGAAAATTAAATTTTCTGCATTTTTTTTATATTTATAATATTAACTTGAATTGGACAGTTGGAGGGAGGAACGGAGGTGGTGGAAGAGGTTTAGTTGGAGCTGCGGTTAAAATTCGTGTCGGCCATTATAAGGGAAGTAATGGACGAGTAGTAGAAGTTAAAGGTTCAACGGTTCGTGTTGAATTAGAGCCGCAAATGAAAGTTGTTACATGCAAGTTCTTCTCCTCTCAATTTGCCTTTCTTTTTCTTCTTAATTTTGTTTTGACTCCCACGTAATCATATTTCGGTATCGACAATTTTGTGCAGTTGAACGCAGTTATATTTCGGATGATGTCAATGTTTCCACACCATTCAGATAGGCTTATAAATTATAATAATACTTGGAATATTTATTTATTTATTTTTGGTTTTTGGATTTTAAGGTTTCTGATATAATCTTTCAAATTAGGGAAACATCCAGATATGGCATCGGAAGCGAGACACCTATGCCGCCTCAAACTCCACTGCATCCGTGTATGACTATGAGAGATTCAATGGTTTCGAGTCCTGTATAAAATTGATCGAACTGTAGATCTTTATTTATTTATTTATTATTATTTTTTAATCTCTGACAAAAAAAAAATCTGAACAAAATTTCACTATTTTGCCATAGTAACATATTCCAAGCTCACTGGTAAATCTGCAAAACAGAAGCAACAATTTGTTATTTCTGTCATTTTAAAAAAATGAAGTTGATAACCTTTATATTATTTTTCATACTTAATAAACATGCAAATATATATTGAATGTTATTTCAAGTGGACATACATTATTTGTATTTAACATCTTTGTTACAGAACTTAACTACATTAAATTGGTTTAAGCCTAATTGTGAAAAATTTATGGAATTTGTTTAACTTAAATTGTGATAGATTTATGCCTGCATGGTAGACACGGCCACGGGCCGGTTCATACCGGTTCACGGTTCAATTTTTTCGGAACTGGCCCGTAATATGCACGTTTATGCGGGCCGGGTCGGCCTTCCGGTTCTATCTGATTCCAGGCCTATCCACGCCGGTTCATGGGTCGGCCTGAAAAATTTGATATATATATATATATATATATATATATATATATATATATATATATATTTAAAAAAATATATTTAATGAATAAATAAATTAAAATAATTACTTTTAAATAGGAAAAAAAACAAAAGGAAATAAATAGAATGAATTTAACTTAATTTTATAGGAAAAAATGGGGTGTAAGGTATTTTTAAAAAAAAATGTGTGTGTGTGTGTGTATGTGTGTGTTTGGGGGGGGGGGGGGGCCCCGAGTAGCAGGCACCTCGTGGCGGAACACCACTCAACATGCAGTACATTCAATGACCCCAAATATGCTCCTCCAAATTTCGACAGTCAAAACATTAAACCCCAATATCTATACCATCTTGTTTACAAAAGGGAATTCTATTACAAGTCGACTTCGACACTACTTACTCAATTACAAAATTCTCGATCAAAGGATTCCTATACGGAACATAAATAGAGATACCTCTCGACGAGACTAATCGGAGGCATACACGAGCTTTAACTCTTAGTACGAAAATTTAGGTATAAATCTTTCTTTTTTACCTGCGCATTAATATCAGAAAGGAGAAACGAATAAGTCCGAATGACTTAGTGAAAAACATATGATCCATGAGTATGATGAGAATCAACAGAACAGAACATATAACGGGAGACTTTACAAGAATTTCATTAACAGAAGTGTAACATGTACAAGAGTGTAACATGTACGGCTTGAGATCAATATTTGGTGGGGTCTCCAACCTTGTAACTCCCAACAAATAAAATCATATCACATCCTTGTCCCTCCACTCCGTCCCGAGTGGCCACTCGGTCGGAAACAAGCAAGAGGCACGACCGGAACGTGCCGATCCGGCTCAGGAACGTTTAACTCCAAACGAACGTGAGTCCGAACCATCAGGAGGTACCATTCGGGAGACCAGTCATCGTCAGCCCAATACTGCCCGATCGTCTTGCCGAAATGGTCCTAGGGCCCAGCTCCCCCAAGGGCGTCCTCAAGGGTGGGGACAGTAGGTTCAAGAATCAATATTATTCCTTTTAGGAATATCAAGTCATTCATTTCAAGAATCAAGTCAATCATTCACAAGATAAGTCACGATCACGATAATTGAATATCAAGTCTCAGGATAATGAACATGTTCATGTTCAGATTTCAATTCAAGCCAATGAAGAATTGTCGTGAATATGGAATTCAAGAAGAACAATGTCAGGTTCCAAGAACGAGTATATCAAGATCTCAATGAATTCAATAAACATGAGATTCAAGTTCGAGCAACAAAATATTTATTCTCGGAAGGCATTCAAGACAAGATTTTGAGAATAAATATAGTTCAATATCGATTCAAGGAAAATGTTCAGGCCAATGAATCAAGTATAGGAATTAGCCATGAACATAACAACCAAGAGAATTGACAAGTTCAAGATTTCAAGAACAAGATCAAGGTTCCAAGTTCGAGCCAAGGAAACGAATATGCTCACAGAACATTAAAGGTCATATTCCAAGAAAAATATAATCAATGCATCAAAGGATTCAAGATGGAGAATATATTTGGTTCAAACAAAGGAGATATTAAGCGCAGGAAAGAAATCGGATAAGGAGTCATAGTTTCTCACCTGGAGTCCAACGCTAGTGCTATAGAAGTGCTATAGAAGCATCTTTAAGCTTAAACCTTGAGTCAGAGCTTTACTACGCTCAACACCTATGCAAATATTAGAACTAAATAAGATTCCAAACAGTAATATAGCCATATTACCATCCACTATATGACATAGTCAATTTCTTAAACATATACTAAGAATTGCTTCTCGTGGCACTCTATTCAAATAATCACTGTGATCGTCGTACTTATCCAAAGGACCTAAACGATATATATAGTTAAAGATAACATTTGTATCTACAAGTTTACTGAAGACACTAATCCCAAATTAACAACATAACCCGTCCATAACAACCCCGAAAGATGAATACATAAACCTGCCAGATTTTCGGATAATTTCGTTTGCTGTCACAGTTTCGTTGGAAAATCATAACAAATCGTACAGTTATCCAAATTGTCCAAATAATACATCAAATGAAACCTTACAACTTAATCTACAAGTTTCATGAAGGCACAGAGCCCAAATTATGATCCCAACATATCGAAAACAGTCCCGCAAGAAGATACTCAAAACTGCCCTGTTTCCGGCAGATTACTGTCATCGGATTCCGACCTCTAAAACACGTATATTAAATACTCTAATTCGATACAATTGAACACTTACTTATAGTTTACGATGTCCTCTACGAGTTTCCTGAAGGAACCGATTCCAAATTCGCATTCGAAACCCTTCGATTTCGGCTCCGAAAACAGGTGCGGCAGCAGGTTTTGCTTCCCCAAAATCGCAGCGAGCAGGCTGACTTCTCACCAAACTCCGGCGACCAACGTCGGTGCAAGCCATCGAGCTTCGCCACCAACAGAAAGGTAACATCGTGAGGTTTCTAATGATGGGACCTGATCGTCGAGATTCTACCCTTAAGACCTCCGTTCAATTAATTCTTTGAACGACCAACCGCTGAAATTCGGGTTCTGGACTGCTCGTCTTCTTCGCCCGATTCCAGCCACCACCGCGCGTCATCGTCGGTGAAATCCATCACCACAAGGAAGCTGCGTCTCGAGATTTCCAACGGCACCTCCCAATCAACGGAATTAAATCTCTAAGGGTGTCAGACCTAAACTTGGTTACACCAAACCCTCACTTGGAAACTTGATAATTCCGATTAATTTAGGTGATTCCAGCCAAGACTCCGCTAGAGAGAATGGCGGAGATAGAGAAAACGTGAGCAAGAGAGAGAGAGAGAAGAGAGGAAGATAGAGAGAAAGAGAGAGACGGTGAGGTAGATAGAGAGAAAGAGAGAGATGATGAGAGAGAGCGAGAGAGAGAAAGGAGTTTGGAGAAGAGGAGTGAAGTGTAGGAAGAATCGGATGAAGATGAAGAGGAAGTCTGACTCATCTTTTATTCTACGTGTCTCTCTCTCTAATTTTCTTGGTTAATAACATTCAATTATCCGATTACACAAGCCCCTCAATTGCTTAATGGCCAAGTTACTAAATTATAGAATTATTATTATGCTTATGCCCCAAAATTATTACATAATAACACATCAGTCCCCAATTCTCATTATAAAGTACAATAAACCCTCGCATAATTTACGGGGTGTTACACTCTTCCCTCCTTAAAAGAATCTGGTCCCCAGATTCTCAACTATTATTCGAACATGGAAATACAATTTCCTAAAATTATCTTCTTGCTCATCCATCGCTTCGTTAGCTTCGTGGTTTCTCCATAATACCTTCAAGTCTTGTAATTGAGGAATTCGTTTTCATGATAGATATCATTTGTGCGTATAGTCTCTAGCAAGTATAGAAGTTGGTGACGACAATAGGAACCGATTTCTATTCATGTGATAATATATCTTCTAGCCATGTCGCTTCAATGAATAACATTCGAAATCGATCAAAATGGTGTTAGCTTAGTCCTTCAAACCTCTACGAAGTGTTTCCATGACAATCTATATCTTCCCAAACTTGGTATTGACTTAAGTAATGAGTCAAACTACTATCGTGATGAATTAAAAAAATACACTTCAATTCAAATCTGAGGTAGTACTAGGAAGTACTGCTCGTAGAACCTTGTTATCCGCGACTTCATTAGAAATATTATCCAATTCATCGGTTTCATACTCGATGTAGCCTTACCGTTGAGCAAGATGTTGAATATTTACAATGTTCTAGTAGTTGAAGGCCAAGGTACGGTTCGTCAACCAATTGATGGGACTTGTAAGGTACATCAACCATTAGGAAACAATCTAGTTAGGGTTGTAGCTAGGAGTGCTACAAATGGTCTGATGAGAGGAATGAAAGGGATTAATAACGGTCTGATATCGTTCGAATCTTTAAATTTCTCCCTAGTTATCCGTGTCACCTTACTCAAGAGAACGTGTTTCTTCTCCTATGTTTCGCTCGAAAATTTGATGCAATTAGAATTATATATCTAGTTCCACATTTGCATAGCTCTTTTGACGATCTCGTGTAGACTTTAATCTTTATTTGATAAGTCGAACTTTACCGTAGCATCTTGTATCAATCTCCAAGCTCTTACATTTGCCGTCGTTAGTTATTCGTCGCTCATCTAATCTTGAATTGCAAGCTCGATTGACAGTTTATTCCACGAACTACTGCGAAGCTGTCTGCATTCCACCTTGATAGATTCCCAATTATCACGATGATCTGCGTTATACG
This sequence comes from Erythranthe guttata, assembly GCF_000504015.1. The sequence goes on from NW_012195031.1 coordinate 21,603, forward strand.
TTCACAAGGTTCCTTCAATGTTTTCAGTCATCCACTCACACGAGAGTTAGTTTTGAGAACGTTTCCCGTACCGAGCTGAAATTTTGTCCTATGTTGCAGATAGTTGCTTTCATAAGAACGAGATGACTTATAATCTATATCGAGACAATGTGAGTTAGCTACAAGAGATAGATTTCGGATCTAAATTATCTTCAGCAAACAAAGAGGCAACTACTTTCCCGGTCCACAAAAATTCTCTTCTCATTGGTCTACATAAAGTGGAATTGAATGCACCATAATTATAATCAAAGAGGACGGCAAAGCCTGATTTACTTATGGTATCAACATTGGACACTAGAAGAACTTGATTATAGGTGGCGTTCGCAAAGAAAAGGTTTTCAAATAGTAGATCGACCAGGCAACGGTTGATGGAAGAGAGCTTTACTTCTAAAATCAAGAGTAATCGAAGATGGCAACGGTTGATAAAATCTTCTGGTGGTTTCGCAACCGCATGCCTAATAAATACTTATCGTGGAGAAGTCATGACTCAGAATATCCGACAATTGAGTAGCCTTATTAATTCATTGAATTCACTACTATTTCAACATAGGTGAACTAGTCTAATGTCTTTCTTCGACACTAAGCACGCTCTAATCACATCCAAAACATTATATACATTATGTCTAGTAATGTCCATGGTGAATTACTTCAACCAAGCGACATGACGGGCAAAACTTATTTATAGCAAGTTGAACATGCAAGCCGAATTCTTGCAGTTGTCGTTCCCATCTTACAAAGAAAAGTGCAATCATCTACGGTGTTATTGACAAAGGTGTTCTACTTTAAACTTCTTCTCCACATAACACTTAGCTCTTCATATTAATCGAATAGAATTGCAAAAACTGATAATCCAATGTTAAGATATAGCTGACTTATCGGACATTAGGGACTCTAGAGGTGGCTCATGCAAGATTAAGAGGTGGCTCCCGTTGGGTAGCACTTTGCCCTGCATAGCACTTAGCTCCACTTAGCTCCCTGTACCCTGACGGTTAGAATCAAGAATTCAAAGTGCTCAAGATACCTTAAGAGTCAACAAACTCTATACAATTTCTAAGTCGTGATAACTACATAACCCTTTTCCGTCGAGTAAGATAATCGTCGAAACTATTCCAGGTCGAATCCATAAGATGATATAACAATAGATGCATACAACCGTAGTCATATTACACGACATTGCCCAAACAAGGTCCATACTTTTACTCTGAATTAACAATAATCATGGCCTATGAGTGAGACGGAACAACAGGAAGCGATATGAAGAAGTCGAATCACAAGGTTTCAAAGGGATAAGAAAACTCACATAATAGGCTATCCAAATCAAGAAGAATTAAATGAGATGAGGAATCTCAAAAAGAACGTAACAAGAATATGGAAGCATTCAAACAAGATCAAACACCTCACTCATGATCAATAATGGGAATGAAGTAAGATAGTCGAGCAATATTGTATACAAGAATCAAATACCTGAAAAAGTAGGTAACCGAGACACTGAAGTATTGAAATGAGATAAGGAGTTTTGAAATGAGGTATGGGATTTCCATTGTGATCAATAATAACAATGGAACAATTCATGCACAAGAATCGAATTTTGAGGCCAAAAGAACAAGAACCTCAAAAATAGGTAGAAAGATTGATCCGATATCAGAATCATAACAAATGGTATAACCAAATCAAACGAGAATAGGGACCTCAAATGTACGTGACCAAAGTCACGAGATATTCAAAAAAATTGGAACATTGAAAATGGAGTAGTATATATTGAATAAGTAAAGAAATATTCAAGGAAATAAAAGTCTCGACAAATAGATTAGCCGAAACTAGAGTGTTCAAAGAGATAGAAAACCTCACAATTATCAAAAGCAAGCAGATGGTAGTGAAAAAAAATAAGGAACCTCACAAGAACATGACCAAAATCATATGGTATTCAAAATAATTGGAACACTAAAGATGAAGTGAACTGAATAAGAAGTCTCGGCAAATAGATAAGCCGAAACCATAGAATATTTAAAAAAAAAAGGATAGAAGGTGGAGATGGTAGCACAATAAGGTAAGGGGCTTCAAAACAAGGGATAATTCAAACCATGTGGAATTTGAATGGGTACGAAACCTCACAACATTGGTAACCAAGACTATGAGGTATTAAAATGAGATAAGAAAATCTATTACGATCCACAAATGAAATTAGACAGTATAGGCCAACGAAGCAAAATTGAATTCATTGGAATGATAAGGAGTGAACAAAAGAACTCCCGAATATTTGGTTCACCGTAAATCAATACTCAAAACGAGATAATATGGTTTCGATAAGGAAGTCAAGTTATGAAGTAAAATGGAATGGGACGTCTACAAGAAAAGGTGTTACCAAATTCAAGTGAGACTAGAAACCTCACTCGTGATCAACATTGGAGAATTGGGAGAATTGGAAGCCAATTGAAGTAACCAAAAGAACCAAGAATCTCAAACTGCGTCTTAGGTCGTGTATGATAGATATTTCTACGGGGTATTCCTCACTATCTATATCGGTAATAGATGCTAAAGTATTATCTCAATGCCTTTAATACTCGATTACTACCAATCTTCTCAATTCCCCAAGATTCAATTCATAGCTCTACAATTCTCAAAGATCCCTTTCCATCACCGCCCGGGCATCCAACCCAAAGCTTTACCAACCCAAAGCTCTAGTGAATAACATTCAATGATGGCTTGCACCGACGTTGGTCGCCGGAGTTTGGTGAGAAGTCAGCCTGCTCGCTGCGATTTTGGGGAAGCAAAACCTGCTGCCGCACCTGTTTTCGGAGCCGAAATCGAAGGGTTTCGAATGCGAATTTGGAATCGGTTCCTTCAGGAAACTCGTAGAGGACATCGTAAACTATAAGTAAGTGTTCAATTGTATCGAATTAGAGTATTTAATATACGTGTTTTAGAGGTCGGAATCCGATGACAGTAATCTGCCGGAAACAGGGCAGTTTTGAGTATCTTCTTGCGGGACTGTTTTCGATATGTTGGGATCATAATTTGGGCTGTGCGTCTTCATGAAACTTGTAGATTAAGTTGTCAGGTTTCATTTGATGTATTATTTGGACAATTTGGATAACTTTACAATTTGTTATGATTTTTCAAACGGGCTGTGGCAGTAAACGAAATTATCCGAAAATCTGGCAGGTTTATGTGTTCATCTTTCGGGGTTGTTATGGACGGGTTATGTTGTTAATTTGGGATTAGTGTCTTCAGTAAACTTGTAGATACAAATGTTATCTTTAACTATATATATCATTTAGGTCATTCGGATAAGTACGACGATCCCAGTGATTATTTGAATAGAGTGCCACGAGAATCAATTCTTAGTATATGTTTAAGAAATTGACTATGTCATATAGTGGATGGTAGTATGACTATATTACTGTTCGAAATCTTATTTAGTTCTAATATTTGCATAGGTGTTGAGCGTAGTAAAGCTCTCACTCAAGGTTTAAGCTTAAAGATGCTTCTATAGCACTTCTATAGCACTAGTGTTGGACTCCAGGTGAGAAACTATGACTCCTTATCCAATTTCTTTCCTGCGCTTAATATCTCCTTTGTTTGAACCAAATATATTTTCCATCTTGAATCCTTTGATGCATTGATTATATTTTTCTTGAAATATGATCCTCAGTGTTTTGCGAGCATATTGTTTTCTTGGCTCGAACTTGGAACCTTGATCTTGTTCTTGAAATCTTGAACTTGTCAATTCTCTTGGTTGTTATGTTCATGGCTAATTCCTATACTTGATTCATTGGCCTGAACATTTTCCTTGAATCGATATTGAACTATATTTATTCTCAAAATCTTGTCTTGAATGCCTTCCGAGAATAAATATTTTGTTGAACTTGAATCTCATGTTTATTGAATTCATTGAGATCTTGATATACTCGTTCTTGGAACCTGACATGGAATTTATTGTTCTTCTTGAATTCCATATTCACGACAATTCTTCATTGGCTTGAATTGAAATCTGAACATGTTCATTATCCTGAGACTTGATATTCAATTATCATGATCGTGACTTATCTTGTGAATGATTGACTTGATTCTTGAATTGATTCTTGAAATGAATGACTTGATATTCCTAAAAGGAATGATATTGATTCTTGAACCTACTGTCCCCACCCTTGAGGACGCTCTTGGGGGAGCTGGGCCCTAGGACCATTTCGGCAAGACGATCGGGCAGTATTGGGCTGACGATGACTGGTCTCCCGAATGGTACCTCCTGATGGTTCGGACTCACGTTCGTTTGGAGTTAAACGTTCCTGAGCCGGATCGGCACGTTCCGGTCGTGCCTCTTGCTTGTTTCCGACCGAGTGGCCACTCGGGACGGAGTGGAGGGACAAGGATGTGATATGATTTTATTTGTTGGGAGTTACAAGGTTGGAGACCCCACCAAATATTGATCTCAAGCCGTACATGTTACACTCTTGTACATGTTACACTTCTGTTAATGAAATTCTTGTAAAGTCTCCCGTTATATGTTCTGTTCTGTTGATTCTCATCATACTCATGGATCATATGTTTTTCACTAAGTCATTCGGACTTATTCGTTTCTCCTTTCTGATATTAATGCGCAGGTAAAAAAGAAAGATTTATACCTAAATTTTCGTACTAAGAGTTAAAGCTCGTGTATGCCTCCGATTAGTCTCGTCGAGAGGTATCTCTATTTATGTTCCGTATAGGAATCCTTTGATCGAGAATTTTGTAATTGAGTAAGTAGTGTCGAAGTCGACTTGTAATAGAATTGCCTTTTGAAACAAGATGGTATAGATATTGGGGTTTAATGTTCT
>NW_012195031.1:30879-52188 GCF_000504015.1 Erythranthe guttata
GGAAAATATATTTGGTCAAACAAAGGAGATATTAAGCGCAGGAAAGAAATTGGATAAGGAGTCATAGTTTCTCACCTGGAGTCCAACGCTAGTGCTATAGAAGTGCTATAGAAGCATCTTTAAGCTTAAACCTTGAGTGAGAGCTTTACTACGCTCAACACCTATGCAAATATTAGAACTAAATAAGATTTCGAACAGTAATATAGTCATACTACCATCCACTATATGACATAGTCAATTTCTTAAACATATACTAAGAATTGCTTCTCGTGGCACTCTATTCAAATAATCACTGTGATCGTCGTACTTATCCAAAGGACCTAAACGATATATATAGTTAAAGATAACATTTGTATCAACAAGTTTACTAAAGACACTAATCCCAAATTAACAACATAACCCGTCCATAACAACCCCGAAAGATGAACACATAAACCTGCCAGATTTTCGGATAATTTCGTTTACTGCCACAGCCCGTTTGAAAAATCATAACAAATTGTAAAGTTATCCAAATTGTCCAAATAATACATCAAATGAAACCTTACAACTTAATCTACAAGTTTCATGAAGGCACAGAGCCCAAATTATGATCCCAACATATCGAAAACAGTCCCGCAAGAAGATACTCAAAACTGCCCTGTTTCCGGCAGATTACTGTCATCGGATTCCGACCTCTAAAACACGTATTTTAAATACACTAATTCGATACAATTGAACACTTACTTATAGTTTACGATGTCCTCTACGAGTTTCCTGAAGGAACCGATTCCAAATTCGCATTCGAAACCCTTCGATTTCGGCTCCGAAAACAGGTGCGGCAGCAGAATTTGCTTCCCTTCGTTTCAACGAGCGAGCTGAAGTTCTAGCCAATTCCGATGACCACCGCTGATGTAAACAATCAAGAACCACCACCACTGGAAATCTAACTTATTAAGGTTTCGAACGGTACCTTCGGATCATCGATGCTCCATCTTTAAGACCTCCGTTTAATTGATTTACGGAAAAGGCAAAACTCTGAAATTGAAATTCTAGTGAATTTATCTAGTGAATTTATCCGATTATTCATTGAAATTCCGCAGTGATTATTTGAATAAATTGTCGCGAGAAGCAATTCTTAGTATATGTTTAAGAAATTGACTATGTGATATAGTAGAATAATACGATTATATTAGCATTTGGAATCTTGTTAAGTGATGAATATGTTTATAGGTGTCGAGCGTACTAAAGCTCTCACTCAAGGTTTAAGCTTAAAGATGCACCTATAGAACTAGCATTGGACTCCAGGTGAGAAACTATGACTCCTTATCCAATTTCTTTCCTGCGCATAATATCTCCTTTGTTTGAACCGAATATTTTGTATATATTGAAGCCTTCGATACCTTGATTATATTTGTTCTTGAAATATGATCCTTAATGTTCTGCGAGCATATTGTTTTCTTGGCTCGAACTTGGAACCTTGATCTTGTTCTTGAAATCTTGAACTTGTCAATTCTCTTGGTTGTTATGTTCATGGCTAATTCCTATACTTGATTCATTGGCCTGAACATTTTCCTTGAATCGATATTGAACTATATTTATTCTCAAAATCTTGTCTTGAATGCCTTCCGAGAATAAATATTTTGTTGAACTTGAATCTCATGTTTATTGAATTCATTGAGATCTTGATATACTCGTTCTTGGAACCTGACATGGAATTTATTGTTCTTCTTGAATTCCATATTCACGACAATTCTTCATTGGCTTGGCTTGAATTGAAATCTGAACATGTTCATTATCCTGAGACTTGATATTCAATTATCGTGATCGCGACTTATCTTGTGAATTCTTGAATTGATTCTTGAAATGAATGACTTGATATTCCTAAAAGGAATGATATTGATTCTTGAACCTACTGTCCCCACCCTTGAGGACGCTCTTGGGGGAGCTGGGCCCTAGGACCATTTCGGCAAGACGATCGGGCAGTATTGGGCTGACGATGACTGGTCTCCCGAATGGTACCTCCTGATGGTTCGGACTCACGTTCGTTTGGAGTTAAACGTTCCTGAGCCGGATCGGCACGTTCCGGTCGTGCCTCTTGCTTGTTTCCGACCGAGTGGCCACTCGGGACGGAGTGGAGGGACAAGGATGTGATATGATTTTATTTGTTGGGAGTTACAAGGTTGGAGACCCCACCAAATATTGAACTCAAGCCGTGCATGTTACACTCTTGTACATGTTACACTTCTGTTAATGAAATTCTGTAAAGTCTCTCGTTATATGTTCTGTTCTGTTGATTCTCATCATACTCATGGATCATATGTTTTTCACTAAGTCATTCGGACTTATTCGTTTCTCCTTTCTGATATTAATGCGCAGGTAAAAGAAAGACTTAGACCTAAATTTTCATACTAAAAGTTAAAGCTCGTGTATGCCTCCGATTAGTCTCGTCGAGAGGTATCTCTATTTATGTTCCGTATAGGAATCCTTTGATCGAGAATTTTGTAATAGAGTAAGTGGTGTCGAAGTAGACTTGTAATAGAACCTCCTTTTGTAAACACGATGGTATAGATATTGGGGGTTTAATGTTTTGATCATTGAAATTTTGAGGAGCATATTTGGGGTCATTGAATGTACTGCATGTTGAGTGGTGTAATTCTATAATTTAGTAACTTGGCCATTAAGCAATTGAGGGGCTTGTGTAATCGGATAATTGAATGTTATTAACCAAGAAAATTAGAGAGAGAGACACGTAGAATAAAAGATGAGTCAGACTTCCTCTTCATCTTCATCCGATTCTTCCTACACTTCACTCCTCTTCTCCAAACTCCTTTCTCTCTCTCGCTCTCTCTCATCATCTCTCTCTTTCTCTCTATCTACCTCACCGTCTCTCTCTTTCTCTCTATCTTCCTCTCTTCTCTCTCTCTCTCTTGCTCACGTTTTCTCTATCTCCGCCATTCTCTCTAGCGGAGTCTTGGCTGGAATCACCTAAATTAATCGGAATTATCAAGTTTCCAAGTGAGGGTTTGGTGTAACCAAGTTTAGGTCTGACACCCTTAGAGATTTAATTCCGTTGATTGGGAGGTGCCGTTGGAAATCTCGAGACGCAGCTTCCTTGTGGTGATGGATTTCACCGACGATGACGCGCGGTGGCGGCTGGAATCGGGCGAAGAAGACGAGCAGTCCAGAACCCGAATTTCAGCGGTTGGTCGTTCAAAGAATTAATTGAACGGAGGTCTTAAGGGTAGAATCTCGACGATCAGGTCCCATCATTAGAAACCTCACGATGTTACCTTTCTGTTGGTGGCGAAGCTCGATGGCTTGCACCGACGTTGGTCGCCGGAGTTTGGTGAGAAGTCAGCCTGCTCGCTGCGATTTTGGGGAAGCAAAACCTGCTGCCGCACCTGTTTTCGGAGCCGAAATCGAAGGGTTTCGAATGCGAATTTGGAATCGGTTCCTTCAGGAAACTCGTAGAGGACATCGTAAACTATAAGTAAGTGTTCAATTGTATCGAATTAGAGTATTTAATATACGTGTTTTAGAGGTCGGAATCCGATGACAGTAATCTGCCGGAAACAGGGCAGTTTTGAGTATCTTCTTGCGGGACTGTTTTCGATATGTTGGGATCATAATTTGGGCTGTGCGTCTTCATGAAACTTGTAGATTAAGTTGTCAGGTTTCATTTGATGTATTATTTGGACAATTTGGATAACTTTACAATTTGTTATGATTTTTCAAACGGGCTGTGGCAGTAAACGAAATTATCCGAAAATCTGGCAGGTTTATGTGTTCATCTTTCGGGGTTGTTATGGACGGGTTATGTTGTTAATTTGGGATTAGTGTCTTTAGTAAACTTGTTGATACAAATGTTATCTTTAACTATATATATCGTTTAGGTCCTTTGGATAAGTACGACGATCACAGTGATTATTTGAATAGAGTGCCACGAGAAGCAATTCTTAGTATATGTTTAAGAAATTGACTATGTCATATAGTGGATGGTAATATGGCTATATTACTGTTTGGAATCTTATTTAGTTCTAATATTTGCATAGGTGTTGAGCGTAGTAAAGCTCTGACTCAAGGTTTAAGCTTAAAGATGCTTCTATAGCACTTCTATAGCACTAGCGTTGGACTCCAGGTGAGAAACTATGACTCCTTATCCGATTTCTTTCCTGCGCTTAATATCTCCTTTGTTTGAACCGAATATTTTGTATATATTGAAGCCTTCGATACCTTGATTATATTTGTTCTTGAAATATGATCCTTAATGTTTTGCGAGCATACTGTTTTCTTGGCTCGAACTTGGAACCTTGATCTTGTTCTTGAAATCTTGAACTTGTCAATTCTTTTGGTTGCTATGTTCACGGCTAATTCCTATACTTGATTCCCTGGCCTGAACATTTTCCTTGAATCGATATTGAATAATATTTATTCTCAAAATCTTGTCTTGAATGCCTTCCGAGAATAAATATTTTGTTGGCTCGAACTTGAATCTCATGTTTATTGAATATATCGAGATCTTGATATACTCGTTCTTGGAACCTGGCATGGAACTTATTGTTCTTCTTGAATTCCATATTCACGACAATTCTTTCATTGACTTGAATTGAAATCTGAACATGTTCATTATCCTGTGATATTCAATTATCATGATCGTGACTTATCTTGTGAATGATTGACTTGATTCTTGAATTGATTCTTGAAATGAATGACTTGATATTCCTAAAAGGAATGATATTGATTATTGAACCTACTGTCCCCACCCTTGAGGACGCTCTTGGGGGAGCTGGGCCCTAGGACCATTTCGGCAAGACGATCGGGCAGTATTGGGCTGACGATGACTGGTCTCCCGAATGGTACCTCCTGATGGTTCGGACTCACGTTCGTTTGGAGTTAAACGTTCCTGAGCCGGATCGGCACGTTCCGGTCGTGCCTCCTGCCTGTTTCCGACCGAGTGGCCACTCGGGACGGATTGGAGGGATAAGGATGTGATATGATTTTATTTGTTGGGAGTTACAAGGTTGGAGACCCCACCAAATATTGATCTCAAGCCGTACATGTTACACTCTTGTACATGTTACACTTCTGTTAATGAAATTCTTGTAAAGTCTCCCGTTATATGTTCTGTTCTGTTGATTCTCATCATACTCATGGATCATATGTTTTTCACTAAGTCATTCGGACTTACTCGTTTCTCCTTTCTGATATTAATGCGCAGGTAAAAGAAAGACTTAAACCTAAATTTTCATACTAAGAGTTAAAGCTCGTGTATGCCTCCGATTAGTCTCGTCGAGAGGTATCTCTATTTATGTTCCGTATAGGAATCCTTTGATCGAGAATGTTGTAATAGAGTAAGTGGTGTCGAAGTCGACTTGTAATAGAACCTCCTTTTGTAAACACGATGGTATAGATATTGCGGTTTACATTTTGATAATCGAAATTTTGAGGAGCATATTTGGGGTCATTGAATGTACTGCATGTTGAGTCAATTCACAATACTCCTTTGGCAGCCACGTTTCTTCTTCTTCTCTCACCTTCTCACCGCCTCTCTCTCTCTCTCCATCTTCATCTCTTCACTCTCTCTTTTCTTAATTAACCAATCTTTATCTCGTTCATTTAACAGTTCTAGCAATAGCAATATTCATGGTATCTTCCTTTCTCCATGAAAACTCACGGCCGAGCACCCCTTTAGAACCTTTGTTCTTCTGATTTTTAAATTAGTAAATCTAGAAATCTTAAAATAGCAACATGGTTGAAAGATACGGGGCTGAGATGGTGTTCTATTTCCAGCAGCCGGAATCCGGCGAAGAAGACAAGTTGTCACTTATAATTCGAATTTCAGCAGTTAGGCCTTCAAAGAAATATTATCTAGTGAATTTATCCGATTATTATTCTACGATGATCTAGTGAATTGAATGAATTAAGGTTCCACAAGCAGTACTTCCTAGTACTACCTCAGATTTGAATTGAATAAGTAATTTCGAATTCATTTCGATAGTAGTTTGACTCGTTACTTGAGTCAATACCAAGTTTGGAACATATTAGATCGTTAAGGAAACAATTTATGATATGTTTTAGGTATACCGACTAAGCTAACACCATTTTGATCGATTTCGAATGTTATTCATTGAAGTGACATGGCTTGAAGATAAATTATCACATGAATAGAAATCGGTTCCTATTGTCGGCACCAACTTCTATACTTGCTAGAGACTATACGCACAAGTGATATCTATCATGATAATGAATTCTTCAATCACAAGATTTGAAAGTGTTATGGAGAAACCACCACGTTGAAGAAGCGACCGATGAGCACGAAAAGAATTTTAGGAAATTGTATTTCCATGTTCGAATTATAGTTGAGAATCTGGGGGTCAGATTCTTTTAAGGAGGGAAGAGTGTAACACCCCGTAAATATGTAAGTTGTTTAAGTCTGGGGATAATTGAATTTATTTAGTCGATATGTGTCGATATGGAATTATAATATATTTCGAATTTGATGGGAAGTGTAGAATTGTAATTATCTAAAGTTATGGCATCTATTTCGTAATTAAGAAAACAATTTGGCCTTATAGCCAATTTTCAGAATTTATATTTGAGATAGGAATTGACGTGTATATCGTCAATTCACAATGCTCCTTCGGCAGCCACGTTTCTTCTTTTCTCCTCCCCAGCTCACCCTCTCACCGTCTCTCTTTCTCTCTATCTACCTCACCGTCTCTCTCTTTCTCTCTATCTTCCTCTCTTCTCTCTCTCTCTCTTGCTCACGTTTTCTCTATCTCCGCCATTCTCTCTAGCGGAGTCTTGGCTGGAATCACCTAAATTAATCGGAATTATCAAGTTTCCAAGTGAGGGTTTGGTGTAACCAAGTTTAGGTCTGACACCCTTAGAGATTTAATTCCGTTGATTGGGAGGTGCCGTTGGAAATCTCGAGACGCAGCTTCCTTGTGGTGATGGATTTCACCGACGATGACGCGCGGTGGTGGCTGGAATCGGGCGAAGAAGACGAGCAGTCCAGAACCCGAATTTCAGCGGTTGGTCGTTCAAAGAATTAATTGAACGGAGGTCTTAAGGGTAGAATCTCGACGATCAGGTCCCATCATTAGAAACCTCACGATGTTACCTTTCTGTTGGTGGCGAAGCTCGATGGCTTGCACCGACGTTGGTCGCCGGAGTTTGGTGAGAAGTCAGCCTGCTCGCTGCGATTTTGGGGAAGCAAAACCTGCTGCCGCACCTGTTTTCGGAGCCGAAATCGAAGGGTTTCGAATGCGAATTTGGAATCGGTTCCTTCAGGAAACTCGTAGAGGACATCGTAAACTATAAGTAAGTTTTCAATTGTATCGAATTAGAGTATGTAATATGCATGTTTTAGAGGTCCGAATCCGATGACAGTAATCTGCCGGAAACAGGGCAGTTTTGAGTATCTTCTTGCGGGACTGTTTTCGATATGTTGGGATCATAATTTGGGCTGTGCGTCTTCATGAAACTTGTAGATTAAGTTGTCAGGTTTCATTTGATGTATTATTTGGACAATTTGGATAACTTTACAATTTGTTATGATTTTTCAAACGGGCTGTGGCAGTAAACGAAATTATCCGAAAATCTGGCAGGTTTATGTGTTCATCTTTCGGGGTTGTTATGGACGGGTTATGTTGTTAATTTGGGATTAGTGTCTTTAGTAAACTTGTTGATACAAATGTTATCTTTAACTATATATATCGTTTAGGTCCTTTGGATAAGTACGACGATCGCAGTGATTATTTGAATAGAGTGCCACGAGAAGCAATTCTTAGTATATGTTTAAGAAATTGACTATGTCATATAGTGGATGGTAATATGGCTATATTACTGTTTGGAATCTTATTTAGTTCTAATATTTGCATAGGTGTTGAGCGTAGTAAAGCTCTGACTCAAGGTTTAAGCTTAAAGATGCTTCTATAGCACTTCTATAGCACTAGCGTTGGACTCCAGGTGAGAAACTATGACTCCTTATCCGATTTCTTTCCTGCGCTTAATATCTCCTTTGTTTGAACCGAATATTTTGTATATATTGAAGCCTTCGATACCTTGATTATATTTGTTCTTGAAATATGATCCTTAATGTTTTGCGAGCATACTGTTTTCTTGGCTCGAACTTGGAACCTTGATCTTGTTCTTTAAATCTTGAACTTGTCAATTCTCTTGGTTGCTATGTTCACGGCTAATTCCTATACTTGATTCCCTGGCCTGAACATTTTCCTTGAATCGATATTGAATAATATTTATTCTCAAAATCTTGTCTTGAATGCCTTCCGAGAATAAATATTTTGTTGGCTCGAACTTGAATCTCATGTTTATTGAATATATCGAGATCTTGATATACTCGTTCTTGGAACCTGATATGGAACTTATTGTTGTTCTTGAATTCCATATTCACAACAATTCTTTCATTGGCTTGAATTGAAATCTGAACATGTTCATTATCCTGAGACTTGATATTCAATTATCGTGATCGTGACTTATCTTGTGAATGATTGACTTGATTCTTGAAATGAATGACTTGATATTCCTAAAAGGAATGATATTGATTCTTGAACCTACTGTCCCCACCCTTGAGGACGCTCTTGGGGGAGCTGGGCCCTAGGACCATTTCGGCAAGACGATCGGGCAGTATTGGGCTGACGATGACTGGTCTCCCGAATGGTACCTCCTGATGGTTCGGACTCACGTTCGTTTGGAGTTAAATGTTCCTGAGCCGAATCGGCACGTTCCGGTCGTGCCTCTTGCTTGTTTCCGACCGAGTGGCCACTCGGGACGGAGTGGAGGGATAAGGATGTGATATGATTTTACTTGTTGGGAGTTACAAGGTTGGAGACCCCACCAAATATTGAACTTGAGCCGTACATGTTACACTCTTGTACATGTTACACTTCTGTTAATGGAATTCTTGTAAAGTCTCTCGTTATATGTTCTGTTCTGTTGATTCTCATCATACTCATGGATCATATGTTTTTCACTAAGTCATTCGGACTTATTCGTTTCTCCTTTCTGATATTAATGCGCAGGTAAAAGAAAGACTTATACCTAAATTTTCATACTAAGAGTTAAAGCTCGTGTATGCCTCCGATTAGTCTCGTCGAGAGGTATCTCTATTTATGTTCCGTATAGGAATCCTTTGATCGAGAATTTTGTAATAGAGTAAGTGGTGTCGAAGTCGACTTGTAATAGAACCTCCTTTTGTAAACACGATAGTATAGATTGCGGGTTTAATGTTTTGATCATCGCAATTTTGAGGAGCATATTTGGGATCATTGAATGTACTGCATGTTGAGTGGTGTTCCGCCACGAGGTGCCTGCTACTCGGGGCGGGGCGCTACAGGTGGTATCATACACCCCGTAAATTATGCGAGGGTTTATTGTACTTTATAATGAGAATTGGGGACTGATGTGTTATTATGTAATAATTTTGGGGCATAAGCATAATAATAATTCTATAATTTAGTAACTTGGCCATTAAGCAATTGAGGGGCTTGTGTAATCGGATAATTGAATGTTATTAACCAAGAAAATTAGAGAGAGAGACACGTAGAATAAAAGATGAGTCAGACTTCCTCTTCATCTTCATCCGATTCTTCCTACACTTCACTCCTCTTCTCCAAACTCCTTTCTCTCTCTCGCTCTCTCTCATCATCTCTCTCTTTCTCTCTCGCCCGCTCTCTCTTCCTCTCTCTCTCGATCCTTGGCTGAAATCATGGAAGTTAATTGAAGAAAAAAAAGTCGGATTTATAGTGGTGGTGGTCTCCAGCAGCAGTCGCCGGCGGTGGTGGCTGGAATCCGACAAAGAAGACGAGCTGTCCAGAATTTCAATTTCAGAGTTTTGCCTTTTCCGTAAATCAATTAAACGGAGGTCTTAAAGATGGAGCATCGATGATCCGAAGGTACCGTTCGAAACCTTAATAAGTTAGATTTCCAGTGGTGGTGGTTCTTGATTGTTTACATCAGCGGTGGTCATCGGAATTGGCTAGAACTTCAGCTCGCTCGTTGAAACGAAGGGAAGCAAATTCTGCTGCCGCACCTGTTTTCGGAGCCGAAATCGAAGGGTTTCGAATGCGAATTTCGAATCGGTTCCTTCAGGAAACTCGTAGAGGACATCGTAAACTATAAGTAAGTGTTCAATCGTATCGAATTAGTGTATTTAAAATACGTGTTTTAGAGGTCGGAATCCGATGACAGTAATCTGCCGGAAACAGGGCAGTTTTGAGTATCTTCTTGCGGGACTGTTTTCGATATGTTGGGATCATAATTTGGGCTCTGTGCCTTCATGAAACTTGTAGATTAAGTTGTAAGGTTTCATTTGATGTATTATTTGGACAATTTGGATAACTGTACGATTTGTTATGATTTTCCAACGAAACTGTGACAGCAAACGAAATTATCCGAAAATCTGGCAGGTTTATGTATTCATCTTTCGGGGTTGTTATGGACGGGTTATGTTGTTAATTTGGGATTAGTGTCTTCAGTAAACTTGTAGATACAAATGTTATCTTTAACTATATATATCATTTAGGTCATTCGGATAAGTACGACGACCGCAGTGATTATTTGAATAAATTGTCGCGAGAAGCAATTCTTAGTATATGTTTAAGAAATTGACTATGTGATATAGTAGAATAATACGATTATATTAGCATTTGGAATCTTGTTAAGTGATGAATATGTTTATAGGTGTCGAGCGTACTAAAGCTCTCACTCAAGGTTTAAGCTTAAAGATGCACCTATAGAACTAGCATTGGACTCCAGGTGAGAAACTATGACTCCTTATCCAATTTCTTTCCTGCGCATAATATCTCCTTTGTTTGAACCGAATATTTTGTATATATTGAAGCCTTCGATACCTTGATTATATTTGTTCTTGAAATATGATCCTTAATGTTCTGCGAGCATATTGTTTTCTTGGCTCGAACTTGGAACCATGATCTTGTCCTTGACATCTTGAACCTTTCAATTCTCTTGGTTGCTATGTTCACGGCTAATTCCTATACTTGATTCATTGGCCTGAACATTTTCCTTGAATCGATATTGAACTATATTTATTCTCAAAATCTTGTCTTGAATGCCTTCCGAGAATAAATATTTTGTTGGCTCGAACTTGAATCTCATGTTTATTGAATTCATTGAGATATTGATATACTCGTTCTTGGAATCCGATATTGAACTTATGGTTCTTCTTGACTCTCATATTCACGAATATTCTCTCCTTGGCTTGAACTGAATTCTTGAACATGTTCATTATCCTGAGACTTGATGTTCGATTATCGTGATCATGACTTATCTTGTGAATGAATGACTTGATTCTTGAAATGAATGACTTGATATTCCTAAAAGGAATAATATTGATTCTTGAACCTACTGTCCCCACCCTTGAGGACGCTCTTGGGGGAGCTGGGCCCTAGGACCATTTCGGCAAGACGATCGGGCAGTATTGGGCTGACGATGACTGGTCTCCCGAATGGTACCTCCTGATGGTTCGGACTCACGTTCGTTTGGAGTTAAACGTTCCTGAGCCGGATCGGCACGTTCCGGTCGTGCCTCCTGCCTGTTTCCGACCGAGTGGCCACTCGGGACGGATTGGAGGGATAAGGATGTGATATGATTTTATTTGTTGGGAGTTACAAGGTTGGAGACCCCACCAAATATTGAACTCAAGCCGTGCATGTTACACTCTTGTACATGTTACACTTCTGTTAATGAAATTCTGTAAAGTCTCTCGTTATATGTTCTGTTCTGTTGATTCTCATCATACTCATGGATCATATGTTTTTCACTAAGTCATTCGGACTTATTCGTTTCTCCTTTCTGATATTAATGCGCAGGTAAAAGAAAGACTTAGACCTAAATTTTCATACTAAAAGTTAAAGCTCGTGTATGCCTCCGATTAGTCTCGTCGAGAGGTATCTCTATTTATGTTCCGTATAGGAATCCTTTGATCGAGAATTTTGTAATAGAGTAAGTGGTGTCGAAGTCGACTTGTAATAGAACCTCCTTTTGTAAACACGATGGTATAGATCTTGGGGGTTTAATGTTCTGATCATCGAAATTTTGAGGAGCATATTTGGGGTCATTGAATGTACTGCATGTTGAGTGGTGTTCCGCCACGAGGTGCCTGCTACTCGGGGCGGGGCGCTACAGGTCAGGGTACAAGGAGCTAAGTGCTATGCAGGGCAAAGTGCTACCCAATGGGAGCCACCTCTTAATCTTGCATGAGCCACCTCTAGAGTCCTTAGTATCCGATAAGTCAGCTATATCTTGACATTGGATTATCAGTTTTTGCAATTCTATTTGGTTAATATCAAGAGCTAAGTGCTATGTGGAGAAGGTGTTTAATGTACAACACCTATGTCAATCACCGTAGAGAGTTCCACCTTTCCTTGTAAGATGGGAACGACAACTGCAAGAATTCGGCATGCATGAGCAACTTGCTATAAATAAGTTTTGCCGTCATGTAGTTTGGTTGAAGTAATTCACCATCGACATTAATAGACATAATGTATATAATGTTCCGTACATGATTAAAGCGTGCTTAGTGTCGAAGAATGACATTAGACAAGTTGACCTATGTTGAAATAGTGGTGAGTTGAATGAATTAAGGCTACTCAATTGTCGGATATTATGTTCTCTACGATAAGTATTTATTAGGCATGCGGTTGCGAAACCACGGGAAGATTGTATCAACCGTTGCCATTTTTTATTACTCTTGATTTTAGAAGTAAAGCTCTCTTCCATCAACCGTTGCCTGGTCGATCTACTATTCGGAAACCTTTTCCTTGCGAACGCCATCTATAATCAAGCCCTTCTAGTGTCCAATGTTGATACAATAAGTAAATCAGGCTTCGTCGTCCTCTTTGATTGCAATTGTGGTGCATTCAATTCCACTTTATGTAGACCAATGAATAGAGAATTTTTGTGGACCGGGAAAGTAGTTGCCTCTTTGTCTGCTGAAGATAATGTAGATCCGAAATCTATCTCTTGTAGCTAACTCACATTGTCTCGATATAGATTATAAGTCATCTCGTTCTTATGAAAGCAACTATCTGCAACATAGGACAAAATTTCAGCTCGGTACGAGAAACGTTCTCAAAACTAACTCTCGTGTGAGTGGATGACTGAAAACATTCAAGGAACCTTGTGAACGTACAACGTGAATTATCGTGATGACTTGGGACAACTATCAAGCAAGCGACAATACAAACAGCTTCGCAGTAGTTCGTGGAATGAAGTATCAATCGAGCTTGCGTTTCAAGATAGATGAACGACGAATAACTAACGACGGCAAACGTAATGGCTTGGAGATTGATATCAGGTGCTATCGGTGAAGTTCGACTTATCAAATAAAGATCAAAGCCTACACGAGATTGTCAAAAGAGTTATGGAGATGTGGAAGTAGATATGTAATTCTAATTACCACAAAGGTTCGAGCGAAACGGAGGAGAAGAAACACGTTCTCTTGAAGAATATGACACGGATAAGTAGGGAAAGATTTAAGGATTCGAACGATATCAGACCCTTATTAATCCCTTTCATTCCTCTCATCAGAACATTTATAGCACTCCTAGCTACAACCCTAACTAGATTGTTTCTTACAAGTTGACGTACCTCACAAGTCCCATTAATTGGTTGATGAACCGTATCTCGGCCTTCAACTTCTAGAACGCTATAAATATTCAGCATCTTGCTCAACGGTAAGGCTACATCGAGTATGAGACCGATGAATTGGATAATATTTCTAATGAAGTCGAGTATTAAAGTTCCACAAGCAGTACTTCCTAGTACTACCTCAGATTTAAACCGCTCAAGATACCTTAAGAGTCAACAAACTCTATAAAATTTCTAAGTCGTGATAACTACATAACCTTTTTCCGTTGAGTAAGATCCATAAGATGATATAACAATAGATGCATACAACCGTAGTCATATGACACGACATTACCCATACAAGGTCCATACGTTTACCCTGAATTAACAATAATCATGGTCTATGAGTGAGAGGGAACAAATAGAAGCGACATACAGAAGTCGAATCACAAGGTTTCAAAGGGATAAGAAACCTCACATAATAGGATATCCAAATCGAGAAGTATTAAATGAGATGAGGAATCTCAAAAAAGAACGGAACAAGGAAATCGAGGCATTCAAACGAGATCAAATACCTCACTCATGATCAATAGTGCGAAGGAAGTAAGATAGTCAAACAATATTGTATACAAAGAATCAGATACCTGAAAAGGTGGGTAACCGAGATGCCGAAGTATTGAAATGAGATAAGGAGTTTTGAAATGAGATACGAGATTTCCATTGTGATCAATAATAACAATGGAACAATATATGTACAAGAATTGAATTTTGAGGCCAAAAGAACAAAAACCTCAAAATAGGTAGAAAGATTCACCCGACATTAAAATAATAACAATGGTATAGCCAAATGAAACGAGAATAGGGACCTCAAAGGTACGTGGCCAAAATCACGAGCTATTCAAGGAAATTGGAACACTGAAAATGGAGTGGTATAGATTGAGTAATTAAAGCAATATTCAAGGAAATAAAAAGTATCGACAAATAGATTAGCCGAAACTATAGAGTGTTCAAAGAGATACAAAACCTCACAATCAGGTAGATGATCAAAGCAGATGGTAATAGAATAAAGAAAGAAGCCTCACAAGAACATGACCAAAGTCATGACGTATTCATAATAATTGGATCACTAAGGATGATGTGAACTGAATAAGAAGTCTCGGCAAATAGATAAGCCGAAACCATAGAATATTTACAAAGGATAGAAGATGGAGATGGTAGCACAATAAGGTAAGGGCTTCAAAAAAAAGATAATCCAAGCCAGGCGGAATTTGAAGGGGTACGAAACCTCATAAAATTGGTAACTAAGACTATGAGGTATTAAAATGAGATAAGAGAATCGATTTCGATCAACAAATGAAATTAGACAATATAGGCCAACGAATCCAAATTGAATTCATTAGAATGATAAGGAGTGAACAAAAGAACTCCCGAATATTTGGTTCACCGTAATTCAATATTCAAACTGAGATAATATGGTTTCGGTAAGGAAGTCAAGTTATGAAGTAAAATGGAATGGGACGTCTACAAGAAAAGGTGTTACCAAATTCAAGTGAAACTAGGAAAATCACTCGAGATAAACAACATCGGAGAATTGGAAGCCAACTGAAGTAACCAAAAGAACCAAGAATCTCAAACTGCGTCTCAGGTCGTGTATGATAGATATTTGTACGGGCTATTCTTCACTATCTATATCAGTAATAGACGCTAAAGTATTATCTCAACGCCTCTAATACTCGATTACTACCAATCTTCTCAATTTCCCAAGATTCAATGCATATCTTTACAATTCTCAAAGATCCCTTTTCATCATCGCCCGGGCATCCAACCCAAACCCAACCCAAAGCTTTACCAACCCAAAGCTCTACCGACCGAAAGCTCTACCAACCCAAAGCTCTACCGACCGAAAGCTCTACCAACCCAAAGCTCTGATACCACCTGTAGCGCCCCGCCCCGAGTAGCGGGCACCTCGTGGCGGGACACCACTCAACATGCAGTACATTCAATGACCCCAAATATGCTCCTCAAAATTTCGACGATCAAAATATTAAACCCCCAATATCTATCCCATCGTGTTTACAAAAGGAGGTTCTATTACAAGTCGACTTCGACACCACTTACTCTATTACAAAATTCTCGATCAAAGGATTCCTATACGGAACATAAATAGAGATGCCTCTCGACGAGACTAATCGGAGGCATACACGAGCTTTAACTCTTAGTATGAAAATTTAGATCTAAGTCTTTCTTTTACCTTCGCATTAATATCAGAAAGGAGAAACGAATAAGTCCGAATGACTTAGTGAAAAACATATGATCCATGAGTATGATGAGAATCAAAAGAACAGAACATATAACGAGAGACTTAACAAGAATTTCATTAACATAAGTGTAACATGTACAAGAGTGTAACATGTACAAGAGTGTAACATGTACGGCTTGAGTTCAATATTTGGTGGGGTCTCCAACCTTGTAACTCCCAACAAATAAAATCATATCACATCCTTGTCCCTCCACTCCGTCCCGAGTGGCCACTCGGTCGGAAACAGGCAAGAGGCACGACCGGAACGTGCCGATCCGGCTCAGGAACGTTTAACTCCAAACGAACGTGAGTCCGAACCATCAGGAGGTACCATTCGGGAGACCAGTCATCGTCAGCCCAATACTGCCCGATCGTCTTGCCGAAATGGTCCTAGGGCCCAGCTCCCCCAAGAGCGTCCTCAAGGGTGGGGACAGTAGGTTCAAGAATCAATATCATTCCTTTTAGGAATATCAAGTCATTCATTTCAAGAATCAAGTCAATCATTCACAAGATAAGTCATGATCACGATAATCGAACATCAAATCTCAGGATAATGAACATGTTCAGATTTCAAATCAAGCCAATGAAGAATTGTCGTGAATATGGAATTCAGAAGAACAATAAATTCCATGTCAGGTTCCAAGAACGAGTATCTCAAGATCTCGATATATTCAATAAACATGAGATTCAAGTTCGAGCCAACAAAATATTTATTCTCGAAAGGCATTCAAGACAAGATTTGAGAATAAATATAGTTCAATATCGATTCAAGGAAAATGTTCACGCCAAGGAATCAAGTATAGGAATTAGCCGTGAACATAGCAACCAAGAGAATTGACAAGTTCAAGATTTCAAGAACAAGATCAAGGTTCCAAGTTCGAGCCAAGAAAACAATATGCTCGCAAAACATTAAGGATCATATTTCAAGAACAAATATAATGAAGGTATCGAAGGCTTCAATATGTACAAAATATTCGGTTCAAAGAAAGGAGATATTATGCGCAGGAAAGAAATTGGATAAGGAGTCATAGTTTCTCACCTGGAGTCCAACGCTAGTGCTATAGAAGTGCTATAGAAGCATCTTTAAGCTTAAACCTTGATTCAGAGCTTTACTACGCTCAACACTTATAGTTTACGATGTCCTCTACGAGTTTCCTGAAGGAACCGATTCCAAATACGCATTCGAAACCCTTCGATTTCGGCTCCGAAAACAGGTGCGGCAGCAGAATTTGCTTCCCTTCGTTTCAACGAGCGAGCTGAAGTTCTAGCCAATTCTTCGGATCATCGATGCTCCATCTTTAAGACCTCCGTTTAATTGATTTACGGAAAAGGCAAAACTCTGAAATTGAAATTCTGGACAGCTCGTCTTCTTTGTCGGATTCCAGCCACCACCGCCGGCGACTGCTGCTGGAGACCACCACCACTATAAATCCGACTTTTTTTTCTTCAATTAACTTCCATGATTTCAGCCAAGGATCGAGAGAGAGAGGAAGAGAGAGCGGGCGAGAGAGAAAGAGAGAGATGATGAGAGAGAGCGAGAGAGAGAAAGGAGTTTGGAGAAGAGGAGTGAAGTGTAGGAAGAATCGGATGAAGATGAAGAGGAAGTCTGACTCCTCTTTTATTCTACGTGTCTCTCTCTCTAATTTTCTTGGTTAATAACATTCAATTATCCGATTACACAAGCCCCTCAATTGCTTAATGGCCAAGTTACTAAATTATAGAATTATTATTATGCTTATGCCCCAAAATTATTACATAATAACACATCAGCCCCCAATTCTCATTATAAAGTACAATAAACTCTCGCATAATTTACGGGGTGTTACAGGGGGTGAATTAAAAAAATTGCAAATAACGGCCGAAAGACTATAATAAAAACTTTTTTTAACTATGACAATTTGGTACCATTTATTTCAGTATTAGATCTAAGATGACAAGCTTCAACTAAGGTAACCTCTAATAATTTGTATCTCATCAAGGAGTTCAATGATTCATTGAGATAGTGAGGGCACAATTTCTATAAAAATAATGAAATATGTGCAAAGTGCGTGCAAAGCACGTGTAAAATTTCTAACAATTGTTTTTTTATCATTCTTTTTATAGAGGCGATTTCTAAATAATCTTGAAAGTGCATAATTTATCGTCTTTCTTTATATGGTTAATCGATAGAAACCCAAATTAAATGTTAGAGTGTTATTTATGGACTAATTGTGTGAAATTGTAATAATAATTTACTTGTTTTCAAACATTCATAACAAATTGAACTTCCACAACAAAATCCCCTGCAAATGCGGATTCGGGGACACTGTAGAAATCCACAACGGATTTGGTGATGTTGTTTTCGTATAGTATCGAATCTGAGGGCAGGACGGAGAAACCGTTCTTGATGTTAATCAAGCTTTGGACGTCAAAACTATCTCCGGTCACTTGATCGAGAAGTAGTATTCGATCTAGTGGACTTCCGTCTTTTGGGCATTGGCGCTCCAGTGATGGTAGCAGAGCGGGGCTAATTGCGGGGTCAGATGTATTTGCACCCATGAAGGCGTACAATCTGTCTCTGACGAAAAAACATGTTGTAGTACCGATCGTATGTGTTTCCCCTGATAGAAAAAAAACCCTTTATATTAGATTTTATCGAAAAGTGACTCGAATAAACCAAGCTAATATGCTATTAAAATTATATATTATTAATAGACTTACCACTCAGCAAGACGAGATCGGCTTCGGTGAGTCCTTTCTCGAAGAACTTTAATCGGAGCGTGTCGACGGAATTGTGAAATTCCGGCATGTGCAATGCCAAAATTGCACTGGAAAGTCTACCGTCTCTTCTACCGGCCTCGACCTCGTAAGTCGAACCTCCGGCCTTAACACACGCACTTTGCACGCACTTTTCCCATATTTCATTATTTTTTTTATAATTAAAGTCAGTCGTGCCCTCACTATCTCAATGAATCATTGGACTCCTTGATGAGATACAAATTATTAGAGTTTACCCTTTGTTGGACCTTGTCATCTCGGATCTATTATTGAAATACATGTTACCAAATTGTCGTACTGAATTTTTTTTTATTATTGACGCTCCAATTCATCTTAACAATATATTTCTTCGTCACATGTAAATTTATTTTGATTAAACAAGTTCTAAGGATACAAACATAACCAATTATTCAATCTAAACATAATTAATTTGCCATGCATAGGTTCATTTATATTTATCGGAAATATGCACTTGATTTGCACGCTTGGGATCAATTTTCGACATTTTCCTTTTCACTTTGCACTGTGTTTGATACTGTTGTATTGATTAAATATTTATATATTCAAAGTACGGTAATGATACTTGGCCAGAAAATGGCTTTTACGTAATTATGAGGAAAATAATAAAGGTTATTTACTAATTTACCCTCAAACTATAATATTTGAATTTAAATTTATTTAGTTTCTCTCTCTACATTTAATTGTTATAATCAAAGTCCAAATGCATTAAATATCATATTACAACTCCAACAAACTAACATCAATTTATTTAATTTTCTTCATCTTCTTGTTCTCTACAAGAATCAAAATGTTACATCTTTTTGATGGTTTCATCTTCTCCATGAAACAAGCTTAAATTCTTATAATTCATAAAAAAAATTATGAAATAAACCTTAAAAACCTGGATTTTTTTTTGTCATTAATTGTTGTTTATTGTTGATTTGCACGCGTGGGATCAATTTTCGACATTTTCCTTTTCTCTTTGCACTATGTTTGATATTGTTGTATTGATATAATATTTATATATTCAAATTTCAAAGTGTTTAACTAATTTAAATTAGTTACAATACTGTTACATTTAATTACTCTCATCAATTATTTGTGCAAAACCACAATAAAACACAATTAATTGCAATGGCAAATGATATTTAATTGCACTTGTAAATAATATTTATTGCTAGTAGTGGATTCATTTCATATGTTGTTCAAGAATTGCAATACATAAATATCCTAATTTGAGTCTTATGTTATTGTCTTGTGAAATTATTATTCTATTAATTATCTATAGAAAGAAAGACGGTTTATTATGCACTTTTAAGATTATTGTAAATTAGTACGAATTTTGTGCGTTTTTAGTTAAAAAAAAATCATTTGAAGTCAATTGTTCAATTGAGAAATGATATTTAATATAAAAATTAAATAATATGACTTATTATGAAGTTACGGACAAATATTTGGTTAGGTTAGGTCAACTTTGGTTACATAAAGCATTACTATATGTTGTATCTTTTTATGTCATATATTTGATCTTTCGGCTTTTATATTATTGCAATCACTTGCTATTTTTCATTTCATATTGGATTGTTTTTCAAAGAAAAGAAAAACATCTTATTTCCACATCGAATGAATATTTTTATTGGTTTCTTTGATTTTTTTAATTATTAATAGATTTTTCATTTTTTTTATTTGAATATATTTCGTTCTTACAATTATAAGTTATACTTTGCTAGTAACACTAACAACATAATATCAAAATTAATGATATTCTGGCATTCCAAATCACCTATTTTTTAAACTTAAACCACAATAAATTAATACATTTGGGATTAACAAAATTCTATTAAATTATCGAACTAACAATACATTTTTACTGAGTCGGAATGGAAAAAAAATTATTATTAAAGATAAATTATTAATATATCGAGGTTCTACTATACATAAAAATAAATCGTGTACTCAGTTGATATGCCCAATTAGTCTTTGGAAGGCCGAAAAATTCAAAAGGAAATAAAAACTAAAAAGACTGGCCCAATTTGGCTTTGAAAAACCCAAATCTCAAAGGTTGGCCCAATTTAGTTCATTAGTTTGGACAAAGCAGTTTCGATTGGGCCTTCATAGGCCCATTTAAGTTTTTAACAAGAAAAAGATATAACATTATTTGTTAATTTAAATACAATAAATTATATATATATATATATATATATATATATATATATATATATATATATATATATATACATATATATATATATATATATATATATATAAATCACCTTAAATTGATATATGATATAATAAAATGTGCTAAATAAAATTTTATTTCAAGAAAATCGAAAAGGAAAAAATGGCCAAAAAAGAGAAATTAAATAAAAAAAAATATACTTGAAAGAATTATTTAATGGCTAATTAAAGGATATTGGTAAAGTAATTTAGTTTCTACTTCCCAATGCGATTTAATAAATGTAGAGATTTTTTAGTTTTCATAAATTATTACACGTTGATACACTTAAATGGGCCGGTTCATACCGGTTCACGGTTCAATTTTTTCGAAACTGGCCCGTAATATGCACGGTTATGCGGGCCGGGTCGGCCCTCCGGTTCTATCTGATTCCAGGCCTATCCGCGCCGGTTCATGGGTCGGCCTGGAAAATTTGATTTATATA
>NW_012195031.1:56939-83053 GCF_000504015.1 Erythranthe guttata
GTGTGTGGGTGGGTGGGAGGGGGGTGAATTCAAAAAAATAGCAAATAACGGCCGAATGACTATAATAAAAAACTTTTTTTAAACTATGACAATTTGGTACCATTTATTTCAGTATTAGATCCGAGATGACAAGCTTCAACTAAGGTAACCTCTAATAATTTGTATCTAATCAAGGAGTTCAATGATTCATTGAGATAGTGAGGGCACGACTGACTTTAATTATAAAAAGAAATAATTGTAATAAGCCCCGGGAGTGATAATAAGCTGGCCTTGATTAGCCGCGTCACAAACGCGCCTAATCTCGCTACCGTTGCCGATCTTCACACCGATCCGGCCCATCTTCACCATTGCGATGGCGAAGTCCCGCGCGAAGGTCGAGTCGTCGACCACGTACGTGTCGACAACCGAGCGAGTAACCCTATCGCTGTATAGGATCGCATCCGACGGCAACACGGAGAATCCGCTCCGGATGTTGCGAAGACTCTGGTCGTCGAAAACACTGCTCGTGACGTGGTCGAGCGGGGTCCTAGCCAATATGTCTCCGCCTCTCGGACACTGACTCTGGAAAGACGGTAGCAAGTCCGGACTGATGACCGGATCTGAAGCGTTGACTCCTCCACCGAACGTGTAGAGTCTATCTGTAACGAAGAAGCAAGCGGTAGTTCCGATTGTATGTGCTCCCCCTACAAATGTTATTTTATTTTCGTTTTTTTGATTAATCAATGTTATTCTACATTTCTTTTGTTGCACACAATGTATATCTTTCTACTTTATTTGATATTATATTTTGAATCCATTTCACGAAACATATTAAATATATATTAATGACGTCATATTTGAATTTTCTTTAACTAGAAGCAGGTCATGTATGTAATTGGTCAGTATTTAAAAGCAATAATTGTTTGGGCTATATAACCCAAACAGACCATGTATGTAATTCGTCAATATTTAAAAGCAATAATTGCTTGAGCTATATAACCTTAAAACTAGTGGGCCTTTATAAAATAAAATACGAGGGCCACATTGAGGCCATAAATATAATATTAAATAAACTTTAATTATTTAATTAATCATGATAACTCTTATTACTAAGATAAGAGGACTTCCTATTATAAGTTCTTTCTAAAACTCTTAAAAAAAATTAAAAATAATAATAATTTTAATTAATTTCATGTTTTTTCCCAACTCGACCCGTGAACGTGTCTAACTGCCTGCCCAACTAATTTTTTTATTAACTATTAATAAAATTTAATAATAACAAAAAAGGGAGGGGGGGGGGCTTGGGCTCGAGCTCAAACTCGATAAAATGGGCTCGAACTCGAGCCACAAAAGGAAGAAAATGAGTTTGTATCGATTAACCGTAGAAAAGACAATAAATTATACACTTTGAAGATTATTAAAAATCGCCTTGACTAAAAAAAGGATTGTTATAAATTTTTCACACACTTTGCACGTACTTTGCACATATTTAATTATTTTTTTATAATTGAAGTCAGCAGTGCCTCACTATCTCAATGAATCATTGAACTCCTTGATGTCAACCGCTTAAATTGATAGTTTCAGTTTCCAAAATATGCATTGGAGATACAAATTATTAAAAGTTACCCTTCGTTGGACCTTGTCATCTCAAATCTAGTATTAAAATACATTTTACCAAACTGTCGTACTGGAAAAATGTTTTTATTATACACACTAATTTGAATAAGATCTATAATAATATAAAATATTATAGAAATAATATAAAAAAAATATAAATATTAAAAATATATGTATACTTATGATTTATTGTTTATTTTGAATTTATTTTATTATAATCTAA
This sequence comes from Erythranthe guttata, assembly GCF_000504015.1. The sequence continues at coordinate 58,759 of NW_012195031.1, forward strand.
ATATTTTTAATAATAAAGTTTAATAATTAAAAAAAAAAATCAAAATAAGCTTGTTGCTCGAGCTCGACAAAATGGGCTCGAGCTCGAGCACAAAAAATAAAATAAACTCAACGAACTCGAGCTCAAGCTCAAGCTCGACAAAATAAACTTGAGCTTGAGCTCAACCCTGCCAAACAGACGAGCTCGACTCGTCACACTCCTACTTGAAACCTTAATGAAATTACATCACCACACCAACAACCATCACAAGTTGTGGTTTTAGCCTTCTGGAGGCTCCAGGAGTCAACCATCACAAGTTGTGGAAGAAAGACGATAAATTATGCACTTTCAAGATTATTAGAAATCGCTTCTACTAAAAATTATTGTTATAATTTTTTCACGTACTTTGCACGCATTTTTCACATATTTAATTATTTTTTTTTTAAATTGAAGTCACTTGTGCCCTCACTATCTCAATGAGTCCGAGCAGGATTCAATAGTTATCCAAGGTTTAATTTGTTGTCTTTCTTTGTGCATGCATGTTGTGTTGTCCATGATTTAATTTGGTCGTTGTTTTGTTTATCTTACTTAAATTTTATTAATTTTCTTGAGCAGTGTTTTATTTTTTTGCTTTTCTTATATATATATATATATAATTCATCTTAGGTCTCACTTAATCAACGACGAACAGTCTTCTTCTATTCGCGCTACTCGTAGTACAATTCATGTTCACAACACGCGCTTCGTGCCCGAACGCCGAGGCCATTGTCAGCCAAGTGTGAACCGAGCTGCCATCGACAACCCTCGTGTGCCGCTGATTCTTCTCCGACTGTATTTTCACGATTGCTTTGTCGAGTTTTTTTTTTATTTATTTCAATAATTTTATTTATAATATATTTATCCATTTCTGTTTTCTTTTCACTTTGAGGGTTGCGATGGTTCTATTTTGCTTATACAAAGGGCATAGACCAACCCAAGAAGGAAGCACTTGGCCATCAAGGAGTCCAATGATTTCTTGAGATGGCGAGTGCCAAACAAGCATTCGAATCTGCCTGCCCGACGTTGTTTCGTGTGCGGACATCGTCGCTATGACCGCACGAGACGCCATCGTATTGGTAATTTTTTTTTCTTTTTTTCTTTTTAGAAATTTCAATTGAAATATGTGGGGATGTGAACTGAATTGGTAGATAATTAGTTGTGGTAATTATTTTTCAATTGAAAGTAAATAAATATTTTTTTTCTTTTTTCTTTACCCCTAGACTGGTGGACCGATTTACGCAGTCAAGACCGGGAGAAGGGATGGCACGGTTACAAGTAGATTACTTGCAACCGACATGCCTGACTCTCGCGACCCAGTCGACATCCTTAAGTCCAAGTTCTTCAGCAAAAGACTTTCCGAGGCCGAGCTCGTCATTGATTGATTGAAAATGTTGATTTTTATTCGAGACTTGAAAAAAGTATATTGTTCCTAGTGTGTGTTTATGCATTAAAATTTTGCATTTGTTGAGAAAATTCAATTTGTTATGGAAGTTTGAAAACAAGTAAATTATTATTACAATTTCAATTAATTTGAGTTTGTATCGATGAACCATAGAAACAAAGTCAATAAATTATGCAATTTCAAGATTATTTAGAAATTATCGCCTCTATAAAAAAGGATTGTTAGAAACTATACACATACTTTGCACGTACTTTGCACGCACTTTGCAGATATTTTATTATTTTTTTATAATTGAAGTCAGTTGTGTCCTCACTATCTCAACGAATCATTGGACTCCTTGATGAGATACAAATTATTAGAAGTTACCCTTCATTGGACCTTGTTATCTAGAATCTAATATTAAAATACATGTGAAGCGTTGGTGCATATATATATATATATATATATATATATATATATATATATATATATATATATATATATACCTTATATCTAATATTAAGTCAAAAGAATTGTGACTTAAGAGTGCCGCATGTCAAAAAATTAGTGTAATCCGATTTATATTAAATATCGGCTGATCCGCTCAGAATTTAATTTTTAAAAACCAAATCTTGTTTGTTGCTGGTAAGCTCAATCCTTATATTATTTTATTTGAAAGACGGCCTATCTGGCCCACGGACTCTGCCCACTCGGCCCATTTGTTTCATGGCCGATGGCCCGGCCCATGTAGGAAAACCATGTCAAGCCCGACTCCTCAGCCCATTTTACCCTATTTTGACGGTCCCGAGGGGCCTAAGGCAAACATCTTTTATTATAGTAATCATATAATTATATAGAATGAGTTTATAAATTATATATTTATTTTAAAGTTATTATATAAGTAAGATATATATTTTATTAAAGTAATTTTGATAATTTACTAGTAGAAAAAAAAAAAAAAAACTCATAAAAGTAGAAACTTAATAAGAAAAGTTTAAAGTAGAAACTCATACTTATTAAAGTTGAAAGTTGCAGAATAAGTGGTACTGAAGATAAAATTACATAAGGAAAATTATAAGGAATTTTTTTTCAAGCTGTTGGAAGAGCTACATGCTGTTAGTCACAGCTTTTTGAAGCAAAAAAAAAAAAAAAAAAATAAATAAATAAAAAGAAAAGAGAGAAAAATAAAAAAACGGCTATAAAATTTGGGCCAAAAACGGGTCAGGCCTTGCGGGCGGCACCCGGCCCGGACCAGCCCACGGAGTAAAAGTGATGCCCATCCCATGATATTAAATTTCTGGGTTGAATCCATGGGTTTGCTGTGGGCGGGCTTCACTGGCCTGGGTTGCGGGCGGGCCGTGGGCCCATGGTGGATGCAAGGAGGACGAAAAAAGCATCCATGGTGGACGCAAAAGGGTGTCAGATTTTTTTTTAATTTAGATATAATAATTATTTATTAATATTTACTAACGATATTAAATATTCTTAATGTAAATGTTTTATGTGTTTTTTCTTTTGAAAGAAGTGAACGATGTTGAGGAGAGAAGTCGGAGAGAATATGTACCTATTTGATTTATGTGCAGGATTTAGTAGATTTTAGTGTGACATTTAGCACTACCCATATATTAATATAGTCGTAATTTACAAAATTCGATTAATTTAGAAAAACATTAAATTAGCGAATTAACAATTTAATAATTTATTACTATATCGAAGTTCTACTGTATATATAGAAAATAAATGGTGTACTCGATTGAAATGTCCAATTAGTAGTCCTTAGAAGGCCGAAAATTTAAAAGGAAATAAAAACTCAAAGATTGGCCCAATTCGGCTTTGAAAAGCCCAAAGCCCAATTCTCTCTTTCTCTCTCCTTCCCTCCGTCATTTTCTCTTTCTTCTCTCCAGCTAGGGCTTTTTCTCTCTGTAGAAGTTACAGTGAACCTCTAGAAGAAGCAGCTTCATTTTCAATGGCGATGCCACTGGGGAGGGACGATTACGCTGAAGACGAGCTGGATCAGGACGAAGATTACGAGTGCGACGCCGTTGATGAAGAGACGGTGGTGGATAGCGACGGATAAGAGGAGGAGGACGACGACGGAGATGACGGTTAGGGTTTCGTTTATTCTTTCTCTCCGCCGGGAAATTTATTTTCTTCATTGATTCGTATTCTTCAATTGAATTTTGAGTAAAGTTGCACCTACTGTTACTGTCAAATGGAAAAAAACTGGAAGGCAAAATGCATGATTTTTGTTATTGTCATAACAAATTCAACGCTGGTTAATGATTTTTGTTTGTTATTCAACATGATAGTGGAAATTATGAGGAGCTTCACATTGGGATTTACACTGTTACTAGGTGAATTTTCTGAATCAAAATATTTGGGGCTTAAATCGAAAAGATTTTAGGGTGTGAAATTTGAATTTAAATGGCAGAAGAAACCATTAATAACAGCTTAAAAATTCAGAGAAGTTGTTGGTTCAATTGACTGAAAAGGACATGTGTGGCGGAGTAAATGCTTGATATTTCGATTTTCAAAACATGGCGAAGGTTGATAAATGCTCGTTGTCGTAAATGTTGGTGTGTGTTGTGTTGGGTTGAGTCTTGCAATTAGAGCATTATCCATGTTGGTGATCTTTTCCTATGTTGATTATAATTTATTAGAGTTAGGAATTGAGCAAAAGTCAGATTTAGATATTTTCATTAGTTAACTTTTGTTTATGCGAGTTCCGATTTAATAAACTTGATGTCACAGTGTTATCAACGCATGTCCTATTCGTATTATGTTATGTATTTTTGGATCATCATAATCTCTTACTAGGTAATTGAAATGATTGCAAATGCTTTATTCATGTTCATTCTGTTTTTTTATTATGCTGAGTAGATGGTCTCACTTGTTCACAGTTGCTATTATCGTCTGTTAATCTGATGTTCTGGGATCTCGATATATAGCAGGCAATAGTCGTTGAACAGCAAGCTCTCTCTGCCGTCGATTAGGGTCTAAAATTATGGATGGTGAAATGTGCGGTATGATAGACGAAATTCTTTAAATGGAGTTAGCAGTTTGCCCTATGCATAATTATATCGGTAAAGGGATCTGAGTTACCAACTAGATCCGTCGTAGCATTTGATCATCTCAAAAGCTATATACATAGAGGCAGAAAAATCTATTTCAAATTTTATTTTTCTGTTTTTTTTTTTTTTTCACGTGTGAATTCTTGTAATAAAATTGATTATATGTGTAGGGAGGAACAGCTTTGAGTGTAGATTAAACGTGTCGTGGGTGATGCTTTTCAGGTTAGCCCTAATAGATAGGAACGGACCAAGATTATTGTTTTGATGTTAGGAGATATTAAACACAAGATAGTTAGTTAAGAAGTTGTTTTACGAAAGACCGACGTAAGAACATTTATCCATTTTAGATGTTGTAAAGATTCTAGAGGCGCGTCTCTGTAGGCTGCGCTTCTCGAACTGTACTTTTAGTTTATGAATATAATTGATCTTTTGGTTCGGTCCAATTTTGTTAACTTAACCCCGATGTTGTAAAAATCGGACCGGACCGGACCGGACATTGATCCGGACAAGTTACTGGGGTCACGGTTGGATCCTGTTTAACCGGTTTTTTCGTTTTTAATTATTTATATTTTCTTTCACACACATTAAATCATTACTCGTTTCCGATTGAAACATAAATCAAACCTACTTTTATTTTACACACACGCGTCACACCGAATCATTTCAAATACTATATAAATTATAATCTAAAAAAAATAAGTCTTCCAATTTCAAAGTTTTCTATTTTGAATTAGATCTTCTTCTTTCAAATGGGGCAGTAAAAAGAAAACTGATTTTTCACTTGAGTTCAAATTATACGGTTCGACCAACCGGACCGGGCTAGTCAACGGCGGTTTAATTGAGCCATCTGTACTGTAAATCTATAATAGCTGATAGAAATATATATATATATATATATATATATATATATATATATCTTTTGTCGTACAACACAAAATCAAGCAAATAGACATAAAATAATTTCATGTAAAAATTATTTCAAGAAATGAATAATTCACAAACCAGTATTTTAATCTTAATAATTAATTTTTTTTAAAGCACTTTATTCGAACATTTTCTTCTAATGTTTTGGATACTTGTAAGTTGCAAGAATTCATTGAATGGACATGGGTTCAACTTCAAGTATGGAAAAAATCCATTTTAATTATACATTATTAAGTGGTCCATCTGATTTCATTCTATTTCAAGATTTTGCGTATAACAGCCATCGTTCTTTGTTCTTTTGTTTATTTATTTATTTATTTATTATTATTATATTATTTAATAGAATTGCTGAGGAAATATAGTTGTTTATCACACGTGACATTAAAATCCAATCTGATTACAATCATCGTGGGAATCTGAACCACACACAATAAATACATGGTAGACCTAAATTGAGAAAAAAAACAGCATTATTAATTAGGGCTGACATTGATTTTCAATCATGTTTGCATGAACTCTTGATTTATTTTTGTAAATTTCACACGTACGGAGGGATGCCCATGCATGTTTGCATGGTAAATTGCGCAAACAAACATAATTAACTTTACACGTGTAAACTTATATTTATTATTAAATTGAGCAATCTATATTCTATACTGTAATTGAGCAATGAAAGAAATATTATTGGACTATAATTAATTGTGGATCTTTTTTAGTTCATATTTTTGGCCCAAGCAGTTTCGGTTGGGCCTTCTTAGGCCCTTTAAAGTTTTTAACAAGAAAAAAAATAAAAATAAATAAAAATAAAAAGGGTAAATTACAACCATCCTGAGGTATGGTTAATTTACAAAAAAAAAACCTATTATTTGGATAATTACATCTACCCCCACTTATGATTTTTTCTTACACCTCCACCCTTATGGTGTCAAATTCAACATAATCATCTAGATTTAGTGGAATGTGCTCTAGTTTGTACTCGTTTTGTGTAAAAATATAGTTTCTGATGCACCACAAACTGATATATACAAGCCAAAAAAACACATATTATGATCATTTTGCTTCAAAATGTGGAGTTCAAATGGGATAAAACGGGTACAAAAGTGATAATATCCATACAATCTCGAAGATTCCACTAGATTTGAAACCACAAGGGTGTACGTGTAAGAAAATTTATAGTTAATGAGTAATTGTAATTACCAAACAGAAAGAGGATTTTCGTAATTTGGCCATACCATAAGGTTGATTGTAATTCACCCCCAAATAATAATAAAACAAATACCGTAAGGTGGATTGTAATTCACCCCCAAATAATAATAAAACAAAAAAGGTGACAGGTGGGGTGGGAAAGGTACTGCACATGCATGCATGTATAAAATTCACTGCACTACGTAGGATCGAAGTAATTCTTATTACCAAATAAGATATATAGATGATTATAGCAAATTTTTCTATATATAGTTCTTTTGTCGAATAACACAGAATCAAGCAAATAGACATATATATATGTATATATATATAATATGTTTTCATGTAACTATTATTTACAAGAAACGAATATTTCTCTAAATACCACTATTATCCTAATTATTGTTATTTTAAAGCAAATTATTCAAATATTTTTGGAAACTTTTGTATATATATAGTTCTTTTGTCCTATAACACAAAATCAAGCAAATGGACAAAATATAATTTCATGTAAAAAATATTTCTAGAAATTAATAATTCATAATTAAACCAGTATTTTAATCCTAATTAATGTTTTTTTAAAAGCAATTTATTCGAATATTTTCTTCTAATGCTTTGGATACTTGTAAGTTACAGTAAACTCATTAAATGAGCATGGGTTCAAGTATGGAAAACCCCATTTTAATTAATTATTAAGTGGTCCATCTGATTTCATTCTATTTCAATATTTTGGATACTTTCTTTCTTTTTCTATTTTTGAGGGCTTGCATGCATGCACGTACTTAACACTTATGGTGAATTCATTCTATTTCAATACTTTGGATACTTTCTTTCTTTTTCTATTTTTGAGGGAATGCATGCATGCACGTACTTAATCCTTATGGTGAATTCATTCTATTTTAAGGTTTTGCGTATGCGTATAACAGCCACCTTTTCCTTTTTTTCACGTGTAAACTTACATTTTTTTTATTAAAAAAAGTGTAAAATAAACGCCAATTCATCAAATTAACAACTATATATAGATATGCATGTTATGTCTTATTCTTCCCTCACTGCTTCATCAAAGTTCATAACTTTAATTTCTTTCACCTAATTCCTCAAATTAAATGGATCCAAAAGCAATTTTTTTTGTCATAATTATTTTTCACCACCATTTTATTTCAGTAGGAAGCGAACTTCAAGTTGGCTTCTACTCCGACAAGTGTCCATTCGCGGAGGCGACCGTCGAGGCTGCTGTGGTGGACGCTGCGGTAGTCAACCCTAGGGTTGCCCCGATTCTGCTCCGCCTTCATTTCCACGACTGCTTCGTGGAGGTGTAATATAATTCCTATCTTACCTTTTTTTTTTTTTTTTTTTTTAATTATTTGTATGTTTTAACCTTTTATTGTTTCTGTAGGGCTGTGATGGATCCATACTGATTACAACCGGCGTACAGGATGCTGAAATTAGTGCATCCGCACACCAAGGGGTAATGGGGTTCGACGTGATCGCGAAAGCGAAAGCGGCAATCGAAGCTCAGTGCCCGGGGGTCGTGTCGTGCGCTGATATCGTGGCGATTGCCGCTAGGGATGCCGTCGCCTTGGTACGTACACGAATCGTTTTAGTTTTGAAGTGTTTAATTTATTTATGTATAATTTTCTAGCAAAACTTAATCGGAAAATATCACTTGAAACAAATAATTCAAGTGAATACAACCCTAAAAAATAGCCTAAACTTGGTTTTTATATTTACTCAAGAAAATAAAATATATACATTTTATTACTCAATTAAATTTTATCGCTGCACAAAAATATATGTTGATGTAAATTGGGATACCAATAAGACCAATATATAGTATGTTATACTATATTGATACTAAATAAAATATTACTTTTATATTCACTAAGATATTTTTTAAGAAAATATGGATTATTTTACATTATAAGAAATTAGTATTTTTCATTAAATCTGTTACAGTTATAATTTTTAAGAAAAACTGGACCTTTTTATGGGCCTATTTCATATATTTAAAATATGTGAAACTAAACTGGCCTATTTCATATATTAAACTGGCCTAACTTGGTTTTTATAATTCAAGTGGATACAATCATACAACCGTAAAAAAATAGCCTAAACTTGGTTTTTATATTTACTCAAGAAAATAAAATATATTTGTTTTTTAACTCAATTAAATTTTATATCTGCTCAAAATTTTATATGATGTAAACTTGCATACCAAAAAGACTAATATATAGTATATTACACTATATTGATGCTAAATATAATATTATTACTTTTAAATTCACTAAGATATTTTTTAAGAAAATATGGATTATTTTACACTATAAGAAATTAGTATTTTTCATTAAATCTGCTACAATTATAATTTTTAAGAAAAACTGGACCTGTTTATGGGCCTATTTAATATATTAAACTGGCCTAACTTGTTACTCAAAGTCAGCCCAGCCCACTTAATTATGGGCCTATGTCATATATTAAAAATCGGCCGAACTTCTTACAGCCCAGTTTCAGTCCAAGTCCAACTTAACTCTAATAAAACGTCGCCCTTTGCTTAATCGATGTTTGTGTTTTAATTTATTTGTCTTTTGGCTGATTTTTTTGTTTTTCTCTTTTGGCAACACGTGTTAAGGCCGGAGGTCCGACTTATGAGGTCGAGACCGGTAGAAGAGACGGTAGGCTTTCCAGTGCAAATATGGCATGGCGCATGCCACAATTTCACGATTCCGTCCACACGCTTCGGTTAAAGTTCTTCGAGAAAGGACTCACCGAAGCCGATCTCGTCTTGCTAAGTGGTAAGTAGTCTTTTAATAATATATAATTTAAATAACATATTAGCTTAGTTTATTCGAGTCACTTTTCAATAAAATCTAAAATAACGGTTTTTTTTTTTTTTTTTTTTTTTCTTCATCAGGGGGAGCACATACGATCGGTACTACAGCCTGTTTTTTCGTCAGAGACAGGCTGTACGCCTTCATGGGTACAAATACATCCGATCCAACAATTAGCCCCGCTCTGCTACCTTCACTAGAGCGCCAGTGCCCAAAGGACGGAAGTCCAATGGATCGACTACTTCTCGATCAAGTGACTGGAGAAAGATTCGACGTCCAGAGCTTGATCAACATTAAGAATGGGCTCTCCGTCCTGCCCTCAGATTCCATACTGTACGACAACAACATCACCAAATCCGTTGTCGATTTCTACAGTGTCGACAAATCCTCATTTGCAGAGGATTTTGCGGTGGCTATGATCAAAATGGGTAGAATCGACGTCAATACGGGAACCGAGGGAGAAATACGGCAAGTCTGCGAAACTGTGAATCCAAGTCAGATTTGCCCCCCATTCACTTCAACGGGCTCTAGGCTGATATCAGACCACCTTTTATTGGCCTTACTATTTTTAGTATTGTTTTGTTTTTATTAGTGTTTTTACTCTATCTGCAGAGTGCAGAGTAAGAAAAAACTTTTAGTTATGTTATGTAATAATTGTTGTATGGATTGAAAGTGCTTGTAGTATGCGGTATTGAAATAAATAATTTTAATCCATCGATTTTTATTAATTAAAGACTTGAAAAAACTATATTGTTCCTAGTGTTAATTTATGCAGTAAATTTGTCCTGACAATTTTAAAATAAGAAAATATTTATTACAAGAAAAAGTATATCAATTAAATGTGTAGTATATAGTATTTATTGCATTTAGTTTTAATTTTTTTAATAAATTTACCCAATTGGACATCTCTCAGTGTGGCAGCGTTCAAAAGCCCATATTGATATTAGGCCCAAAATTCAAAGTCCAGAGCCCGAAGCCCAAAGCCCAAATTCCTGCACCGCATTTCTTCTTTCTTCTAAGTTCTATCTATCAAAAATGCTCGATTTCTGTCTCTTCTCCCCTTGGCTAATTTTGTTCTTTCAGTTAGGGCTTTTTCTCTCTCGCTCACAGACACACTGTCTTACACTCTGTGGAAGTTACAGTACGTCTCTCAACACACTACTGGAGCCTAATTTGCAGAATCTTCGATTCGGTCGGGAGGAAACCTAATTTTGAATCGCGATGCCGCGGCGGAGGGACGAATACGAGGACGACGAGCTGGAGCAGGACGAAGAGGAGGAGTACGACGCCGTTGATGAAGAGGATGAGGAGGCGGATGACTACGACGACGGCGGGAAGACGAAACGCAAGAGGGGTAGATCGGAATTTATAGATGATTATGCGGAGGAGGAGGACGAGGAGGAAGACGACGACGATGACGAGGATTACGGTGGAGGTGGAGCTGGTAGCCGTGGTGGTGGAGCCAAGCGGCACAGGAAGGCTGCTTCGGGGTTTTTCGATGAGGAGGCGCAGGTGGATACCGATGACGAAGAGGAGGACGAGGATGGGGATGACGGTTAGGGTTCTTTTCTCTGGGAATTTATTTTCTTCATCGTATACTTCGTCCATTATTGAATTTTGAGTAAATTTGCCCCTACTGTGACTGTCAATTGGAAAAAAATGGAAGATAAATAAGAGGAGAGACTTTAAATTGGGAAGAACCGGATATCAATGTTACGGTTGAGTGGTACCACTCCCATTCTTGTGATGGGAGGTTCCGGGTTTGATACCGGTTGTGCGGTGTTGTGACGCCATTTATTAGGTCAAGTTAAAAGAGGTTGTGAAAAGACCGATCTTTCTGCCTTCTATCATTTTTCATAACAAATTTAACACCGATCAATGATTTTTGTTTCTTATTTAATGTGATAGTGGAAATTATGAGGAGCTTCATGTAGGGATTTACACTCTTACTAGTTGAGCTTTCTGAATTTAAATATTTAGTGTTTAATCTGAAAGATTTTAGGGTGTGAAGTTGAGTTAAATGGCAGAAGAAACCTTTGCCTTTTGAGATGCGACGAGTTTATTTCCTTCGAATTGTCTTAAAATGAATAATTGCTTACATATCATGGTTGGTTGAAGCTGAGATGTTTGGACTGTAGAACGATTCTATTGTTCTTTTCTGTTGGTGATTTTACTTAATTTAGCAGCAAAGTGCGTAATGATTAAATTTGTGTATTCACTAATTTTTGGTAAGATTTATAGCCTCTTCAATTATTTTTCTTGCTGAAAGAGAAAATGACCTTGGTAGATTAGTTTTTAATGCTTCTCTTTATTTTTTTTGTGACTTTTGAGATCTCCTTTTCACTTTTTACATGTTTGAATTGAATAATTGAAGCTTCACTTAACATATATTTGTGTTTAGAATGATAGGATTTTACATTTTTGTCTGGACATTTAAGATTGGATACCGTTTGGTGCAATACAAGAAGTTCAGCGACTCCTGTCAGAGGGAGAAAGAGAGAATAATAGACAGTTTGTTGGCGCAATTGACCGAAAAGGAATTGTGTTGCAGATGAAATGCTTGATATTTCAAACATGATGAATTTGATAATTGCTTTTGGGTATGAATGTTGGTCTGTTTGGGTTTAGTCTTGTACTAGAGCATTATCCATGTCAGCGATATTTCCCTAGGTAGTTTATAAATTTCGGAGTTTGGAATTGCGTAAAAGTCAGACTCTAGATATTTTAGTTAGTTAGAATTTGTACAAATAAAGAACTGAATCATGTCGGTGGGTGTTCTCTGGATTATATTGGTACTTATGCTGAATGACTAGGCTTTCCTTGTAGTTTGAGTATGACTTATTAAGATGCTAGGCTTGGTAGCGTGTGAATTGGTTACCAAGTTTATGACTGTTCAGATTAAATAAACTCTTTCCCAGTTCAGAGTTAATAAACATGATGTGATAGTGTTAGTAATATATGTCCTAGTCAGATTCTGTTATGTGTTTGGGTTTTTGTAATGTCTTACTCGGTTATTGAAATAACTGCAAATATTTCATTAATGTTCATTGTGTTTTTTAATTTCTTATGCTGAATAGATGGTTTCACTAGTTCAAATTTGCTATTATCCCCTGTTAGTCTGATGGTATGGGATCTCAATATATAGATTTTATTGATCCTGGGGCTGATATACCTGACGAGGATGATAGAAGAATTCATCGTCGTCCGTTGCTTTCTCGTGAGGATGAGCAAGAGGATGTTGAGGAGATTGAGAGAAGAATTCAGGAGAGGTACGCTAAGAGCCTTAATGTTGAGTATGATGAGGAGGCAACGGATGTTGAACAGCAAGCTCTACTGCCTTCGATTAGGGATCCTAAATTATGGATGGTGAAATGTGCGGTATGATATAGGATATGCTTTAATGTAGTTTAATTAAATGAAAAAAAGTCAACAAATACAAATTAGTTTGATCCACTTTTTTCTCTACATAGATTGGCCGTGAAAGGGAGGTAGCAGTTTGTCTTCTGCAGAAGTGTATTGATAAGGGACCTGAGTTACAAATTAGATCTGTCGTAGCACTTGATCATCTCAAAAACTATATATACATAGAAGCAGATAAAGAGGCCCATGTGAGGGAGGTACGCAACAGTTAATTTTTTTTTCTAATCCTTTACTTCTTCAACTTCTTGATGATGTCATTATACATAATTCTATTTGTTGATTGACTGCTGTATAAATGCGAAATTCGTTGATAATGTTCTCCTACAGGCTATTAAGGGTTTGCGCAATATATATCCAAGCAAAATAATGCTTGTCCCAATCAAGGAGATGACTGATGTTCTCTCAGTTGAAAGCAAGGCAATCGATATTTCCAGGGATACCTGGGTTCGAATGAAAATTGGTACATATAAAGGGGATCTTGCAAAGGTATGTTTTGCCCCGGGTACTTCTTTCTTTTCACCCTTATGTTATGTCAGTTCTTATGTCTGATTTTTTCTTTCTTTTGTAAATCCTAGGTTGTAGATGTTGACAATGTTCGGCTGAGGGCAACAGTGAAATTAATCCCGAGGATTGACTTGCAGGCCCTTGCTAACAAATTGGTTTGTATTTGTAATATGTTTTAATAAGCATTTTTAATCTTGACCATCCTGAGCACGACTTGTGTTTTTTCTCTATTCTATTCGTATATGTAATTATTAAAATCCCATTGTTAGAAATGTTATTCTGAAATGAGATTGCATTTATTGAATTTATAAATTCTGTAATGAGAAATGCAGATGATACCAATTAGCTGATCATATGAGTTTTGCATATGACCTTTGTGGTGATAAACCTTGTTGGCTTTGTTTCAGGAAGGGAGGGAAGTTCCAAAGAAGAAGGCATATGTTCCACCTGCACGATTTATGAATATAGATGAAGCTAGGTATGATTGTTCTATTTTCTCTCTCTATCTATCTCTCCTACATTTTACTTTACTTAAGTCCCCATGTCGTATGATTTTTTTCATTCTTTTGTCAGGGAGCTAAATATTCGAGTAGAGCGTAGACGAGATCCAAGTTCTGGTGATTACTTCGAAAAAATTGAGGGGATGATGTTCAAGGATGGTTTCTTATATAAAAACGTGTCACTGAAATCGCTCAGAACTCTGAATGTGCAACCAACTTTTGATGAACTCGAGAAATTTAGGAAAACTGGTGAAAATGGCGATGGGGACACATCAAATTTGTCAACGCTCTTCGCAAACAGAAAGAAAGGTCATTTCATGAAAGGTGATCGGGTTATAGTTGTGAAGGGGGATCTTAGAAACTTGAAAGGGTTGGTGGAAAAAGTTGAGGAAGATACTGTGCATATTAAGCCAAATGAAAAAGGCCTTCCTGTGAGTAAAACGGAATTTGGCTTATCTATGCGATATCTCATATTTTATGTTTGAATGGACATCCTGTTAAGAGAATAACCATATTTGATGTTCTAATTTTCAGAAAACTCTTGCTATCAATGACAAAGAGCTTTGCAAGTACTTTGAACCTGGGAATCATGTAAAGGTTGTATCTGGCGCTACAGAAGGTGCAACTGGTATGGTGGTTTCAGTTGAAGTTCACGTGGTGAACTTAGTTTCAGATACAACCAAGGAGCTTGTATGTAATCTTCTTAACTTCAGGTATTCATTTTTTTTTTGTAGAAGTGTTAATTCTGTTACTATTTTTTCTTTACACAGATCCGTGTCTTTGCGGACAATGTTGTGGAAAGCTCTGAAGTGACGTCAGGTGTTACTAGGATTGGTGATTATGAACTTCATGACCTTGTGTTACTCGAGTAAGTTTTTCCCTTTTATGTAGATCTCTTTTTTCCAATCTCACTTTTCATATTTTTAAATTGAATATGTTCATAATGCAGTGACAATAGTTTTGGTGTGATTATACGTGTCGAGAGTGAAGCTTTCCAGGTTAGATAGATAAATAGAAGCCGGCAAAGATTATTGGTTTGTGATTCTGAAATTGCTTTATGGTGGCTACTCAGGTCCTTAAGGGTGTGCCGGAGAGGCCTGATGTTGCTCTTGTGAGGTTAAGAGAGATTAAATACAAGATCGATAAGAAGATTTTTGCAAAAGATCGCTACAAGAATACATTATCCGTAAAAGATGTTGTAAAGATTCTCGAGGGTCCGTGTAGGGTGCGGTTCTCAAACTCTATTTATAGCTCTGAATCTGTGATTCTTTTGTAGTGGTATGAATAAATGATCTACTGGTTCTGTTGATGTAATTTCTGACTCCATTATCTTTCATTATGTCAGGGGAAACAAGGTCCTGTTGAACATATTTTCAAAGGAATCCTATTTATTTATGATCGTCATCACCTTGAGCATGCTGGGTTTATTTGTGTTAAATCTGAGTGTTGTATGATGGTGGGTGGATCTCGCGCAAACGGTGATCGGAATGTATGGCTAAATTTTATTTTTTCAAGTTTTCATTCTTGGTTTTTTGAAGTGTTTACTTGGTTACATTGATCTAAATTGTTTTTTTCTGTAGGGTAACACAACGCCATCAAGATTTGCCCATCTCAGAACTCCACCTCGTCCTCAATCTCCCATGAGACCGCCAAGAGGCGGTCCTATGAATTGTAAGTAAATTCTGGATATAATTGAACTGCTTTTGCCTTTGTTTGTGTCAGTATCTGTATCCTCAGTGGTCCAAAGGTCCCAGATTGCTTCTCACTTAATTAGTTGGGTGATATTTTTGTTGTGATTATATATTATATTTTCTTGCATCTTTCGTTATATTTTTCACTTGGATTGGACAGTTGGAGGGAGGCACGGAGGTGGAAGAGGGGGAAGAGGTCATGATTCTTTAATTGGAGCTGCTGTTAAAATTCGTCTTGGCCATTATAAGGGATGCAAGGGACGCGTGGTAGATGTCAAAGGTACCACAGTCCGGGTTGAATTAGAATCACAAATGAAGGTGGTAGCAGGCAAGTTCTCTTTTATGTGGCCAAATGTTCTTTCTGATATTGCTTGTTCTCCACTTAATATTCTTCTTTCAACCTTGTTCAGTTGATCGCAGTTATATTTCGGATAATGCCAATGTTACTACGCCATCTAGGTAGGCTTTAGCTAATTTATTTTTTGCCTTTGGATTTTATTGTTTCTGATTTCATCTTTCTGACCAGGGAACCATCCAGATATGGTATGGGAAGTGAAACCCCTATGCATCCTTCTCGAACTCCAATGCATCCATTTATGACTCCCATGAGAGATTCTGGAGGTATGTTCTGGATACCCCACATCAGTTTATCTCACTGCACTGTTTTGATATGGTCGTGATCATTTGATATCTTTTGACTTTCGACCTTTTCACAGTAGCTCCTTCTCTTGATGGTATGAGGACGCCTATGCGTGACCGTGCATGGAACCCTTATACGCCCATGAGTCCTGCAAGGTATGTTTTCGTATTGAAAATGCATATCTGTTAACATTTTTATATGTGAATTTGGATTTTTATCTGAGTTGATTATGCACTTCAAAAAACAAGAACTATGATAATCATCATCCTTTTTCCCCCCTCCAAGTTTTTGCATCTGATTTAAGGAGTCAGCTCTTGTGATTAAATTGCTATGCTCATCTATAAATCTTTAAAGCTTTAGCCTTTAGTTAAATGTTACAGCTTGAGGGTGGTTCTTTGAACTCGACAAATACATCAAATTATTTAATATTTTAATTTTATAACTTTTATGATGTACGCATTTTTATTATAATTTGAACTGTCCATGCTGTTGATTTGATGTTTATTGAACTGCAATAATGAAATGCCAGGGATAATTGGGAAGATGGAAATCCTGGTTCTTGGGGAACTAGTCCACAATATCAGGTAACTTGTTTGAATTTTAGTTTAGGGTCTTCCTTTTATTGTGTGTTTATATACTCTCCTCCTACATGAAGTCTTGTAAAGCTATCCAGTCCTACTATTAATCAATGGTAGAATCCCTCAAAAACGTTTTTTTCGAGTTGGATTTTCTGAAGTCCGCTAGTTTTTTATTTGTGTAGTCTTCATAAATCACTTCTATTTTCAGCCCGGAAGTCCTTCTAGGAGAGCATATGAAGCTCCTACACCTGGTTCTGGTTGGACAAGTACTCCAAGTAGCAGTTACAACGATGCAGGCACGCCAAGGGATAGTAGTTCTGCCTATGGTAATTGGATTGTAATTGGATTATACCCTCATTGTCTTACAATCTCATTGTATTACAATCATACAGTACTCTAGATATTAGATTTTTACATATAACACTTCATGTTTTCAGCAAATGCTCCAAGCCCATACTTGCCCTCTACTCCTGGTGGGCAGCCACCAATGACCCCAAGTTCGGCATATTTACCTGGTACACCTGGTGGGCAACCAATGACACCCGGAAGTGGTGGTTTAGATATGATGTCACCCGTAGGAGGTCTGTCATTCTACCTTCAATTTAGCACATTTCTTTTGGAACCTTTATCCA
Source organism: Erythranthe guttata (assembly GCF_000504015.1). The sequence continues at coordinate 76,131 of NW_012195031.1, forward strand.
AAATTCTGTTAAGTTGATGACATGGTATTACGTTATAAAATTCGGAAATTGCTTGCAGGTGCTGACAATGAAGGCCCTTGGTTCCTGCCAGATATTTTGGTCAATGTTCGTAGGTCTGGTGAAGACAGTTCTAAGGGAGTGATAAGAGAAATTCTTCCGGTATCTTTTCTTTTGATCCTCTCAATGTTACAAATACTATTTGTTAAAATTGGGAATGGGGGCTGTGTTGTTTTATAAAATAATGAATGTTAATGACTTCACTTAGACATGATAATACCGCATCTAGTATGCACGTTTAGACAAAGTGTGCCATCCAGTTAGTCTGTCAACATGATACAAGTCATATGACCGTAGATGTTAATTATCTAATATTTACTGTGAGAGGAAGTAATCTGGGCCCAGTTAGACATGATAATACCCTATCTAGTATGCATGTCTGGTTCATTCCCTAACTGGTTGTCTTTGTTTAATGACTTAACCGTTATTGTTTAATGAATTAAAATTGCTCTGGATAACGTTTCATCGTAATATAGTAACTATTCATGGTTTTCTCAATAGAATAAAGGGTGCGTGTTCTCTTCAAGAGGCGATTATAGCGTGTTAGTTGGTAACATTAAGATAAATGTTCTTAGACTCAGTTGCCAGTAATCATGTTTATGAGCTGAATGCTAATTTTGATTTATGTCACAACCTAGCATATGGGAGGCTAACTTGTAAAAAATGATAGCTGCTAATGGTATCAGTTTATTGTTTTTCAGGATGGTTCGTGCAAGATAGCTCTCGGATCAAGTGGGAATGGTGAAATAATCACTTCACTTGCTAGCGAAATCGAGGTAGTGGCTCCAAGAAAGGCAGATAAGATTAAGATTATGGGTGGTCAGTATCGTGGGTCCACTGGTAAGCTTATTGGTATTGATGGCACCGATGGAATTGTGAAAGTCGATGATACACTTGATGTCAAAATCTTGGACATGGTTATATTGGCAAAACTAGTTCAAACCTGATGTTCGCTTAACTAAAGCCTACCCAGGATTTGCTGAGACCGCAAAAGCTTTGGCAGATATAACATATATGTTATTTATTTTGTACATCTCGCAAGTTTTTGGAGTATTTTTAATTGACGGGCAAATATTTGAGAAATGGCTTCCACTTTTGTTATGATTTGTGACCATGGGATACGTGGAAGGAGCCAGGAATTGAAGGCAAAGAAAGCTAAGTTTACAAGGCTTTAATTAGTTATTTTCTTTTTTGTTTCATTTACAAAACGGGGCTGTATATTTTATATGGTATTAAACTAGATGGGAACGAATAGTCTGCGCAGTAATTAGTTTGTTGTTTCGTCTAAGTTGAAGTTTTAACTGTAAAAATCTGTGTAATTGTACATCTGATTGGTGTGTGCTTCTCATGATAATGATGGAATTGTTTCCATCTCAGATAACACGCCTTTTCGATTCATCATATGATTTGCTGTGAGTTGGATCAATGTGTTGGCTTTTGCTATCCAACTTAGATTTATCTGGCCACAGGTTTCTGGTTGTGAAAACTGCACATATGATAGTACCTAGTTGACTCAGAGATTTATGTAGTTTTAACTTGGTCAAATATTTATCCAAAATACTAATTTTCAATTATAGCACATAATTATTTCAATGAATCAAATCTTGCTTCTCGATATCTGCAATCATACCATACATGATTAATCAATTAATATAGTAATGATGGTATGTATATATTCTTCAAAGAATCAATCAATCAAATGTCTTGATTCTCAATGAAATCTGCAAAATATTCAAGTTATAAATACATACCTAATAATCCGGGAATGGGAAGAGGGGGAGAATAAAAACTTGTTTATTTCATTGATTTATTTAACTGAAGTTAAACAAAATATTTGAAAGTGAATACAATGAAACGAAATATTCTATGATTTCCACCCTATAAATCCCCTAAACATAAACACATCACAAATCATCATCGGCAAAGACTTGAGAAAAAAAGAAAAAAAGAATGATGATGATGAGGCAATCAACCTTCGCAACATTTCTGATCCTTGTGTTTGCGGCAAGCCGGCAACACTTGTCAATTCCCAATGTCACCAAGTTCGTATAGCCAACTTTCTTCCCGAACTACCCCGTGGAACTGTTACATCGTGCTTGGTTAATGATACGGATCTAGGGCTTATGACAATTGCTCCTAACAAGGAGTATGTCTACTCGTTTTGTGGTGATAAAACCATTTCATTTTGCCGTTTATATTGGGGCGAGTTCAAGGGGCTTACTGCACATGTCTTTGACAAATTCAGTGAAACTTGTCGCGGCGCTACGTGCTATTTTGCTCTGAAACCCGATGGAGCTTATTACTCTGATTCCTACCCTCCCAAGGCTCTCGTCAGGAAATATGAATGGCATGACATATAAAATTAATTAAACAACTATTGTAATAACACTATTTCAATTTTAATAAAATGCAATTACTTTTTTTTTAAGCTTCTTTTTTTTTTCGTTTTTAGTTTATATGTCTAACTTAGAATTTCAATTATCAAGTACGGATATTGAATCTAAACTAGAAGGTTGTTACTTTTAATGTTTGCGTAATTACAACCACCCATCAACTATGAACTCTTTTTACACGTCTACCTTTGATGTAAAGTCAAATTACGAAACCCCCTTATGTTTTGTTAATTACAAACTTGAGAATTATTCATATAATCTAGAAAATTACATTTAATTAGACACCATAAATGTAGACGTATAAAAATATTCATTGTTGATGGGAATAGTTGTAAATACCCAAACATAAGGAGTTTTTTACATGACCAAATAAGTATTGATCATTGAAACAAATCACTGAGTATTGATCATTGAAACAAATCACTGAACATAACTTGTTAATTTTACGAGACAAAGTATATGAAATAAAACGTTAATTATTGGATCAAGAGATAAGATGATGGACCTCCAATGAGTGGGATTCGAATGTTCGGAAGAAAACACGTGTCCTGTTTGGATTCACCGAATTCTCGACCAAAGATTGACAGGTGGCGAGTGCGACTTTTGAAGGTGGTGACAATGATACAAGTAATATGACCGTAAATGTTAATTATGCTAGCCAACTTGCCTTTTCAATACAAAACTAGTAACTCACCCATGCGATGCACGTGGATCAATTCTACGTATAATTTTTTAATGACTAAAATATGCCCATGAGATAAATCAAACACCTTTTAAAATAAAAAAAGATGTTAATGCGATGCATAAAGGTAATATAAAAAATGAAAAATATATTTTAGATAAAATAATCGAACAAAAACATTGAATAGTTGATATATGTTAATACTACTAATAATAATACTAATATTAATACTAATAATAATAATACTAAAACTAATACTAATACTAATAATAATTATAGTAATGCAAATACTGATACGTATACTCATATTAACACATATACTGATAATGATACAAATACAAATTGTAATGATACTCATACCGCCACTCATGCGATGCACATGCATTAAAACTAACCTCACAATACATGCAATGCACATGCATTAAATCGTAAAAGTGATAGAATTATCTCAAATCGTGATTGAGGGATAAGAATTTTATACTTGAGGTGTACATGATAATTAAGTAAATTACATGTTGATAAGAAAATAATCATCTAATATACATTCGATCGTTAAACTTTTAGCCAAACCAAAAATGATAACCAAATCCGACACTTCGAATGAATAAAGAAATTTGATAAGTGTCGATATTAGATTATTAGTTAATCATTGACAAATACAAATATGGAACAAATAAATACAATAATATATTTACATAATAATTGACGAAAAATATAATACTTTTTGAAATCATGTCCAAAACTTTACGATAATTGATTATTCATAACCGAAAAATTTATATAATAATAGAGTTGGAAAGTTATACAAAATTGCATGTTTACGATGCATTTTGCATCGCCAAAAGAGAAATTTGCATACGACATAAAATGTTTAAATTACAATGCTTGATATAAGTATAAACATTTGAAATTACCTAAACCCGGCCTATGTGAAAAACCCACTACAAAGCTCAATATCATACACATTTTGAATCAGAGTTTGTCTACCACATTTTTCAATTGGATAATCTTCTTGTCTGGATATAGCATTGTCGATGTAAACCAACTCATTGTCGAGTTATTAATGATTAGTTTTTCGGTATATTACACACCTTGTTGAGATTCTGAAAAAACAAAAGAAGAAATGAAAAAAAATTAACAAAGATTAACTATGAAAAATGAATATCAACAATAATAAAAATGATATAACAATGAAGAAAAAATATCAATAATAACATAAGAATAAAAATAATAACTAATCACAATAAATAACAATAAAAATAATAACGGAATATTATAATATTTACAAACCACAAAACGTATTTTACGAAAAATAAGAAAGACATAATGAAATGGAAACAAATTTAGAAGAATAAATGGAAAAAAATAGCAATAAATAATGAAAATTAATACCAAGAAAAAAGAAATAACATCGAACTCCAATTAATGTTCTTAGGATGAACAAATGAAAATTTGATTGAAAAAAAACAGGGGAATTAATCATGAAAACAAAGCAAACAAAAAAACAAATCGATGGGTTATGAGCCGGCGATATAAAAATATGAGTGAAGATAATGGAGTATTAATAGTGTTTTTTAGATGTGGTGTAAAAAGATGTTTTTAGATTTATACATGTTAGGCAATTAAATTATAAATTGATATTAACAATCTAACATAATTAGGGAATTAACAACTCAAATTTATGGACTGAATGATGATTGATTGTAGTAAAAAATCAATCAAAAATCGTGATTGGTATATTATATTGAAAATGTTGGTTATTAACATAATAATTCAAATTCTTAATTTTAAAAACCGGATATAAATTATTGGCTATAGAAAGTGATTTTTTGGTTATTGGCTATAGGAATCAATTATGTGTATAGGTAGAAAAATTTGAAACATTTCTTTTTTGAGTCATAAATTAAAATGTTCAAATGAAATAGAAAATAGTTTATTTATTGATTTAGGTATAGCGTGTACGTAGATATGCATATATTAAAAAAAACTGCATATATAAAATGAAACTGAAATGATAAATGTCGTTTTAATTTTACTAATGTCGTTCTGACTTCGAAAGTGATTTTGACTATTTTCTATTTTGAATTTGGCAAAGTTCAAAAGACGGAAATCGTAGTCCTTTGAGATAGCTTTCCAATACAACATGAATCACCTGGATTGGATGTTGGGTGACAAAGTTATGCATGAATGAGTTACGTTTTAAATTTTACATAATTTAAAACATCAAAGTTGTGGGCAGTGTTCACTAATTCATGGATAACTTTCTCAACCGACATCCAATCTTGGCGATTCAAATTAGATTAGAATGCTAACTCAAAAAATTACAAATTCCATGTTCTGAATTTTGCCAAATTCAAACTCGAAAATGGTCAAAATCACGTTTGAAGTCAAAACGACATTATGAAAACTGAAACGACATTTATCACCTCCCAAAATGAAAACTTGGACAAAAAAGTATATAATTATAATTAAAAGAAATTATGATGCCAAGTTAAAATTAAATTAAAATTGTGGGATAAAAATTAGAGATGACAATCCTTAGTTGTGGCTTTTGTCTTCATATATTATATAGATTTCCCAAAAAAAAACACATGATTGTATTACTATTTACAACATAACAAAAGACGGGTTGAAAACATTGTGTGATTCTGTAGAATTATACTATCCAAATCAAACGTTAATAATTCACTTTCATTCTTCCAATATTATAATTTTCCATAACTATTAATGAGATTTAGTTAATTGAATCATTAATTATAACATTACCATTAATATACCCAATTAAAAAACTAAAAATCTGAATCGATCATTTATTTTAGTGGGTAAAACAAATCCGATCATTATGCAAATTATATCTTTCAAATTAATATAAAGAATAATTTTATATTTATAAAACATAATAATGTAATAATAAAAAATAATAAAATATCAATTATTCATATATAATTATTCACATATATTAAAATATGTGCACAATACCCATTTGTGTGTCAAAACATTATCTATATTTGCAAAACGAAACAAATAAATAAAAAATAATAATAGATCAAACAAAGATTTTACACCAAACATAGATTATGAATTAATAATACATCAAACATGACAAAAATAAAAGAAAAAGAAAGTAGATGATGATTGAATATCGAGAGAATGTAAGAAAATCGTAATTCTCATCGAAACATTATAAAGTGAATAAATATACAAAATAAATTTTATAATATGCATTTAATGTAATAGATTCTTTTAAATAGAATAAGTAGACAAACAACTTGATGTATATAGGAAAGATTTTTATTAGTTGATTGGAATAATATATCATCTTAACTTAATTTAAAATTAATTTTCGAATTTGGTGGAAAAAATTATATTATATAGATAAATTTTATATTTATAAAAAAATGTATATATAAATTCATAATACATTCAAATTAAAATAAATGAAATATACACACTTTTTCTAATAATAAAAAATAATATTTTGATAATATATTGAAATTGATATATTAATTTTAATTCAAATTTGTAAACATCTAATTCTATAAATATAATACAATTCAAGGAATTAATAATGAAAAAATACGAAAATATATACGGATATAAACAAATCGAAAATATATAGATAATATAAAAAAATTGAATATTCATACATTAAAAATTGAGTTTTCTGAATTTATTTAAATATATAGGCAGAAAATATATTTCGAAAATTTTAAATCTTAAAAAAACAATATTTTTCGAATTTATAGGATATTACACACTGCATGAATATCATTGGCCGCATCCGAATTCCT
>NW_012195031.1:83153-107474 GCF_000504015.1 Erythranthe guttata
CACTCACACACACACATATATATATATATATATATATATATATATATATATATATATATATATATATATATATATATATATATATATGTGTGTGTGTGCGTGTGTGTGTGGTATGAATGGACAAATGTTATATATGAAAGAACTTAAAAACATACCGATTAAAACCTAATAAGCAATTGAGTGACAACTAAGCGATTTGAACAAATGACATAGGAATTTGCCACATGTCAATCAATGAGGGCATATATCCTCTTTTTATATAATATATAGATTTCAATTTAAAACATTATTTACAATTACATCATTGATTGGAAATAAAAATAATTAATTAAATAAGTGCAATGAACAATCATTTAAGAGGAATTATAGTATAACTATTTAAAATAATGAACTCATAAATTCTAGATATTAACTATAATTTTCATGTAATCTTTTCAAAGAATCGACGATTCTCAATCATATCTCTCAATTATAAATAAATTGTCATTATTTTGAAACGTTTAAGAAATAACTTCCTTGGATGCATTCATTTTAGGCCTCAGTTGTATTTGTTTTCAAATACTAATAAAATCCACACAAATTGCACGTAAGTTGCACGCAAGTTGCACGTAAGTTACACGAATCATATCTACTTTTAATTCCATTTTCTGTAATCAATCTCATTTTATTGATATAAAATATATTTGGAATGTTGACATATTTTAAGATATTTGTGATATTATTATGTTTAATTTCAACATGTCAGTTTTCTATAATTATTTTTCTTAATTACCCTTGATTTTATCTTTTAACTATAAATTTGATGTTGCATTACAATATTTGCTTTAATGTTTCATATATTGTACAATCACTACTTGGTCCAAAAAAAATTGAAATAAAAAAGATTCACCGAAAAGATTAATTGTAGTCCTAATAGTTCTTTCATAAAAAAATTCAATGAAAAAAATAAGGAGAAAAAGCAAAAAAAAAAAAAAAAAAAAAATCATAACACCACCCAAAGCCACAACCACAGGAAGCTGTGATTTCGGCTTCTCAGAGGCTCCGGGAGTGATGGCCTTGATTAGCTGCGTCATAAACGCGCCTAAGCTCGCCGCTGTCGCCGGTCTTCACACCGATCCGGCCCATCTTCACCATTGCGGCGGCGAAGTCACACGCGAAGGTCGAGTCCTCGACCGCGTACATGTCGACAACCGAGCGAGTAACCCTATCTCGTATAGGATCGCATCCAACGGCAACACGAAGAATCCGCTCCGGATGTTGCGAAGACTCTGGTTGTCGAAAACAGTGCTCGTGACTTGGTAGAGCGGGGTCCTATACAATATGTTTGCGCCTCTCGGGCACTGGCTCTGGAGAGACGGTAGCAAGTCCGAACTGATGGCCGGATCTGAAGCGTTGACTCCTTCAACGAACGTGTAGAGTCTATCTGTAACGAAGAAGCAAGCGATAGTTCCGATTGTATGTGCTCCCCCTACAAAGTAATGACGTGTAAAATTATTATTATTATTATTATAATTATTATTATTATTATTATTATTATTATTATTATTATTATTATTATTATTATTATTATTATTATTCATCGCTCGGCATGATGATGACATCATCACCATCAACCTTAGTAGCAATTCTTTTACTCAAATTGCACGTAAGTTGCACGCAAGTTGCACGTAAGTTACACGGATCATATCGATCTACTTTTAATTCTATTTTCTATAATCAATCTCATTTTATTGATATAAAATATATTTGGAATGTTGACATATTTTAAGATATTTGTGATATTATTATGTTTAATTTCAACATGTTAATTTTCTATAATTATTTTTCTTAATTACCCTTGATTTTATCTTTTAACTATAAATTTGATGTTGCATTACAATATTTGCTTTAATGTTTCATATATTGTACAATCACTACTTGGTCCAAAAAAATTGAACTAAAAAAAATTCACCAAAGAGATTAATTGTAGTCCTAATAGTTCTTTTATAAAAAAATTCAATGAAAAAAATAAGGAGAAAAAACGAAAAAAAAAAACTCTTGTTCATCCATGACGGCAGCAGCTATTCTATAATTATCATCTCGGTGGCACTTGTCATCCAACCGTTGGCGGCAACAGAGGAACTCTTTGAGTGCCACAACGTCCACATCGGAAACTTCCTTCCCCCGGCATCCCGCTGAACGGTGGTGTCTTGCCTGGTCAACAACACTGATCTAGGGCTCACCACTATAGGTCCGGAGAAGTAGTATGTGTACGATTTTTGCGGCCAACAAACTATCTCGTTTTGCCGGATATATTGGGGCATGGACAAGGCTATTATTGCACGAGTCTTCGACTTTTTCAGTGGAACTTGCCACGGGGCTTCGTGCTACTACGCTATGAAGCTACTACTCGGATTCTTACCCTCCCAAAGCTTTTGTGAAGAAATATGATTGGGAGAACATATGAACTATAGGGCCTAAGGGATGGACTATTTTTTTTCTGTTTGATGTACTAGTAGCACTGCTACTATATTAAAATGCTTCTCTTAATTTTAAATAGACCGTCATTCTGATTTATATATTTTTTTTCTTTTCTTTTTTTTTTTAATTTTTCTTTTATGTTGTTGTAATATTTGAATTTCAATAATCAAGCTATTATTATTATTATTATTATTATTATTATTATTATTATTATTATTATTATTATTATTATTATTATTATTATTATTATTATTATTATTATTATTATTATTATTATTATTATTATTATTATTATTATTATTATTATTATTATTATTATTATGTTTTTAATATTGGTTAATGGTAGTTTATGAAAGTATAAATTAAAATGATGTATGTGTTTTTAAATACTAGTAATTTGCACGTGAGTTGCACGTAATTTGCACGAGTAGGGTCTATTGATACTTCCATTTTACCTATAGATAATACCATTTTATTGATATAATATATATTCAAAATGTTGAAATAGTTTAAGATATTTGTGAGGTCATTATGTTTAATTACTCCATGTCATAATTATTTCTCTTAATTAGCCTTGATTTATCTTTTATCTATAAAATTGATGTTGGATTACAATAATTTGCTCTAATTTTCATATCTTATACAATCACATACAGTAGAACCTCGATAAATTAATAATGTCGTTTAAATAATAAATTTTCCCAATTCCGACTCGGGGACAACATGCTAAATTAATAATTCGCTATATTTATAAGATAATACACATTCAAAAAATTTAAAAAGCCCCATATAATATATAAATTATAATGCATAAAAATAATTTTAAAATACATGGTACAATACATATTTTATAGATCTATGAAGGCTTAACACAATATAATTTAATTCTCGCTTGTTTCTTGTTGAAGTTCACATTACCATCAATCTCGTCCCTCACTTTTCTTAACATGGTTAAAACTTTCAGCATAGTTTTCTCATAACTCAACATAAATCGTTATATATTATTGCTCTGTAAGAGCTTCCGTTCGTGAAACGCGCTCTATAGTGCATTGAGCGAATGGTACAATGAATAATATACACATATTTTTTTAAATAAATGTATTTATTGAAAATAATAGTAAAAGTAATTATATAAATTAATAAGTGATTAATTAATGTATAAATTAATAATGATTAATTTATTAATAAGTTAATATTTCGCTAAATTAATAAAATTTTAATGGTCCTAACAATATTAATTTATAGATATTTAACTATATTTCTATTTCTTATGACATGTATTATTGACCTTATTTTTTACTCGGTCATGGATTTTTTCCAACATAATTACTAGAATCCTTTGCTTTGGTCCTTCTAGTTGTAGTCATAGATCTGATATAGGCCAAATTATGGCCACCCCTAAGTTACGATCAAATTATGAAAAAAAACTATTTTTTGGGTAGTTACAGTTACTCCTTATTTTTAAATATTTTTACAAAAAAATTTATGTAATCCAGTTATTTATCGAACCAAATCGTATATTCACTTCGGTAAACGGTATGAAATATTAGCGTACCGAAATTTTGAATCGATTTTACCGATTGAACACCCCTAAATTTACCTCTGAAGGAATTGTTTCGTAAAATAACACATAGTTGAGGGGTGACTATAATTTTACTAAAACATGAGATTTTGTTTCGTAATTTGACCATAACTCAGGGGCGAACGTTATTTGCCTTTTGATATATGACCAAATAAGTATTGATCATTCAAACAGATCACTGAACACAACAGATAATTCAATAACTTGTTAATTTTAAAAAGACAAAGTACATGAAATAAAATAACTCAAAGTTTATTATAAAATGGCAAATTACGTCCCAACCCCTGAGTTATGGTCAAATAGTAGAGTATGGGGAATAATCTCTTCACTCCATTTTGATGATACAACGAAGCCCTTCACCTTTCAGCATCAGTTCGAAAGCCTTGTTAATTTCAGCAAACGGCACCTCGTGAGTTATAAACTTCTCCACTTCAAGCTCCTATACATTAATAATTCAAAAAAAATATCAAAAAAAAAATATATATATTCGATGAAGCGTAGAGGAATCGAAATTCGAAAAAACTAACCTTGTTCATGTACATTTCGACAACCCCCGGAAGATCGGTGCGTGGTTTATAGTTACCAAAGAAAGTACCCTTTAAAGTCCTCTCGTTCAAGAAATTCACCGGGTGAGTTTTGAATTCCGAGTCTTTATGAGGCACACCGACGAGTACAGCAACTCCCCATCCCTACATTGGATTATAATTTTTTATTTTTATTTTCAAATTGATTTTTTTTCTTCAATTTTTAGAAATATTAGCGAATGTTAGGTAAACATACATCATGAACACATTCGAATGCAGAGATCATCGCGTTGATGTTTCCGGTACACTCAACGCTTCGATCCACTCCTCCATCTGTCATCTCAGCTATCACCTATTTTTATATAAATAAAATTCAAGAAAATTAATTTGTTAATTTAAACAATACATAAAAGAGTGATAATTAATATAACTCAATTAATTTATGGATCAACCAACCTCTTGAATTGGCTTGGTATAGTCTTTTGGATTCACAAATTCAGTCACACCAAATTTCTTTGCTGCATAAAACAAAATTAGCACAATCAAATTACGTATCGATTCTTTTGTTCGAAATATAAATACTTTGGTGCAATTTATGAATTGTATACCTTCTTCAAATCTGCTAGGGTTCAAATCTATACCAATAATTCTCGAAGCACCAGCCAATCTTGCTCCTTCTGCAGCCTGAAAATCACCCAAATTATATTTTTTTTGAAAATGATTTATTTCTTAATTGTATGATCTTTTTTGAAATCGGAAACGTACACCAAGCCCAACAGCTCCAAGACCGAAAATAGCAACCGAAGAACCCTTTTTCGGTTTAGCAACATTCAACATAGCACCAAGCCCTATAAACAAGAAAAGCAATCAAGATCCAATTTTTTTTTAATCCAAATTTAGTCTCTCAAATTAATCATAATGTATCGATCAATAGATTAATTATACCGGTGGAAATTCCACAGCTGAGCACGCAAACTTTATCGAGAGGGGCGAGTGGATTGATCTTGGCAAGACAGCCAACATGAACGACGGTGTACTCGCTAAACGTGGATGTCCCGATAAAATGGTAAATCGGCTTTCCGTTAATCGAAAATCTCGATTTTCCGTCATTAATCATCACTCCCCTTTCGGTGTTGATCCTTAAAAGGGTACACATGTTGCTCTCTTCGGATTTACAGTGAGCACATTCTCCGCATTCACCCGTGAACACCGGTAGAACGTGATCGCCCGGCACTAATTCCGTCACACCTTCTCCCACACTCTCCACAATTCTATATTATATAGTCAACATTAAAAATAAAAATAAAAATTTGCAATGTTTGTTTGAGTACTAATATGTAATAAGTTGACATCATTAGGAATAAATTAACATACCCTGCTGCTTCGTGACCGAAAATCCGAGGAAAAACAGAGTCTTGCGCCTGAAAAAAAAAATCAAGAATCGAAACAGGGGAGCTCTCATAAGTACTAATTACAGTAGAACCTCGTTAAAATTAATAACCTCGATTAAATAATAGTTTATCCCGATCCCGACTTGATGAAAACGTGTTAAATTAATAACTCGATAATTTAATAATTCGTAAATTTATAGAATTTCCCTGGTTCCGACTGCATTAATTTAATTTATAGAGGTTTAATTTTAGTACTTCAAATTCAATTTTCAAGTTTTTATTTTTTATCAATTAATTAATATACTAGGTAATGAATTTGTTGATTAATGAATTACCTTGGCTTCCCAGAAGTAGACATCGGTGTGGCAGAGGGAGGTGAAGAGAATCCTCAGGCGGACCTCCATTTTCTGCGGCGGCGCCACCTCAATTTCTTCAATCACCAGCGGCTTTCCGGCTTCCCATGCAACGGCAGCTGCAATGAAAGATTCACACAACAAATAAAAAACCCCATTGAAATTTATCTGCGTAATTTTTGAAGGGTATGAAAAAAAAAAAAAAAAAAAAAAAAAAGATCGCACCTTTGCATTTTATGACCTGACCGGCGGTGGCTGACGACGGCGGCGGCATCTTCTTGTGTTAAAGATTGATGTTTTGTCTGAGTTGTTTATGGTTATGAAATCCTAATTTATAGAAGAAATAATTAAGCCAGATAGATTAAATTAAAGGTTTTGTAAATGAATTATTATCTTAAAAATCTAAAAATTGATCACAGCTGACAGCTGGTTTTATTTTACCACTTTAGTAGAAGGGGAAGGTGGTATCTGGTTTTCCGTTATCTGTTTTTAACCTAAAAATTCAAATGTTAAAATTATTGCAACTTGATAATTGTTTTAGTACACCTTTTACAAAAATATCTAGACTAGGATTTTTACTTTTGTTTTTCATGACCGACGTGATATTAATCTTTTAATAGTGCAAAGCTCGTTCGGGGCAAATTAGATACTACAACTGGTTATTTATACTAGGTGAATTTGTACCGTAAATCTATACATAATTGCACATACGCTACACCAATGTGTATATGTGCTAAGTGAGTAGTTATTTAATTAAATCTACGGTTCAAATTCACCGAACGTAAATAACCAGATGTATCATCTAACTTCAGAGCTTGTTCGGTTACATGGAACAAATCGAGCTGTTAATTCTTTACATGGATAGTCTAAGCTTCATTTCATAGTAATTTCACTTTAGCCTTATAATTTAATTTTTTCTCCATATTAAGTGTCACTTTAGAATTTCAAAGGAACTTTACCTGAAAAACTAATGAAGAGTCTGAGAGAAAAATTTGTAAATTTGTCAAATTATTTTTTTTTAGTGCAAAATCAACATTATTTAACAACTTTCTTAATTAATTAACGTGCAACAATCTTAAACAATATTTAATATGAAATGGATGTAATAATTAATTACTTAAATAGTTAATAAAAATAGTAAATTCCACATTCCTCCTTTACTATGGCTGGATATCACTTTACCCCCTTATACTCTCAATTGCATCGATTTGCACCCTTGTACTTTGGTTCGATATCACCTTACCCCCTTCTACACTCAATTCATCGATTTGCCCCCTTGTACTTTTCTTCGATATCACTTTACCCTCTTTTACTCTCAATTGCATCGATTTGCCCCATGTACTTGAAAAATTGTCTCAATGTGGCCTCGCTGTTAGTTTTCAGACTTTGGACCTTAACACCATTTGATTTAAGTCTGAAAATTACTAAAATTTCACACCTCCAATTTAAAAAAAAAATGAAAAATAAATAAATAAAATAAAAATAAAATAATAAAAAAATTCAAGACAGCGAGAAAACATAGTCCACGACGACGCCAGCCACAAATTTTCTTTTTTTTTTAGTAATAATTATTTAACCTGGGAGGGGTGACTTTTTTGTAATTTTCAAACTTAGATCAAACGGTGTTAAGGTAAAGGTCTGAAAACTAACGGCAAGGGCCACATTGAGACAATTTTTCAAGTAAAGGGGGTAAATCGATGCAATTGAGAGTAGAATGGGGTAAAGAGATATCGAGCCAAAGTACAAGGGGGCAAATCGAGGAATTGAAAGTAGAAGGGGGTAAAGTGATACTGAACCAATGTACAAGGGGGAAAGTCGATGCAATTGAGAGTACAAGGGGGTAAAGTGATATTCAGACAAAGTACAAAGGGGGAAAGTGGCATTTACCCTAATAAAAATTTCGATTACTCAAACTCGTATATATAAAAGTAATAAACGTTATTTTTTAAAATATTTTTAATAATCTCCAATTTTTCGGGTCCTATGATCTATAATCCAGGACATTATTTATTTACAATTACATAGGCCCGCCCAATATGAACCGGACCAAATCACTACCCATTTAGGGCCCATATTCGTATGTTGTAAGAAAGCCGTACGACGACAAAACCCGAAGAGAGAGAGAGAGAGAGTGTGTGTGTGTGTGTGTGATTGATGTCAGATGATGTTTGTTGCACGCCGCCCGTCATTTCACTTTCGGCATTGTCGAAACTCCTATGCATACACACCCAAACAGTGCCGGCTATTTTCCAGCAGCATTTCACTTAACCCCCCTAACCATTCTACTAATTACTATTTACTCCTTCCTAATTTCATTTTTATCATTTAAAAAAAAAATTACAAATCAATAGTATTCCTTTTTATTTGGAAATCACTAATTTCAAGTATTTCATTATTTGTATATATATACATACATCTCAATATAATAATTAACTTAAAAAGGTATACCAAAAGCACATATATATAGCTAGACAACCTTCATCATCTCTCAACCATTAATTCCTCATCTTTTTATTCATATTTCTAGAGAGAGAGAGGGAGAGAGAGATGATAAGCACAAATGACTTCTACAACGTGATGTGCTCAATGGTGCCACTCTACTTCGCAATGCTGGTGGCCTACGCGTCGGTGAAGTGGTGGGGAATATTCTCTCCGGAGCAGTGCTCCGGCATCAACCGGTTCGTGGCGGTGTTTGCGGTTCCGGTGTTGTCGTTCCACTTCATCTCTCAGAACAACCCTTACCAAATGGACACCAAATTCATATTGGCCGACACTCTCTCCAAATCACTCGTCCTCGTCTCGCTATCGATTTGGTGCGTATGTAAAGGCCAAATCGACTGGCTAATCACTCTCTTTTCGGTATCGACTTTGCCCAACACTCTTGTTATGGGCATCCCTTTGCTCAAAGCAATGTACGGCGACTTCACTACATCTCTCATGGTTCAATTAGTCGTTCTCCAATGCATCATCTGGTACGTACGCATTGTATACTATATACTACATCTGTTTCATATTAAGTGGCGATTAAGTAAAATGAACACAAATTATGAAACCTAATTAATATAGTCGACTTTTTAATAGAAAACCCCTAAATTAACCTTTGCAGTACTATTAAAAGAGCTCTTAGTAATCAATTAATGAATTTGAACAATCTATACTAAAGGCTAAACTTGGTAAAAAAAAAAAATATTTTCTTGATAACCTAAAGTGACACTTAATATGGATTTATTTTGGCCGAAAACGCCACTTAATATGACTCGGAGATACTATATTTAATATATATTTACATAATTTTTCATGTACTAAACGTCTGAGTGTGTGTTTGTGTGTTTTTTTTTAATACAAGTCAAACAAATGGGGCAGGGTAGAAAGTGAATGGAATTTTTAACCTAATTATGAAAAGCTGTGTATTTAAAAAGGTGTAATGAGCTTCTATGTAGCATGCAGATTTGAATAGGATAATTGTTGACTTTTTTGGCTTTTGTTTTGACCCACTAGTGTCTTTTCATCTTTGGATTCCTCAAAAAAAATAATAATTTTAATTATAATTAAAAAAATATATATATTTGGTTCAATTAACTGTATTTTATAATAATATAATTTGAATGGACGCAGGTATACGCTGTTGCTCTTCCTCTTTGAATACAGGGCGGCGGCGATACTTATCCAGACGCAGTTCCCCGGACAAGCGGCGGCCGCCATAACCAAATTCGAAATAGACAATGACGTCATCTCACTCGACGGGCGGGACCCACTTCTCACCGAGTCCGAAGTCGACGACAACGGCCGTATCCACGTCCGGATCCGACGGTCCACGTCATCGGCCGCCACCTCCGTGGGGCCCACCCCCAGGGGTTCGAATCTCTCCAACGCCGAAATCTTCTCCATCGGCACCCCGCTCGAGTACGGGTTCGGGTTCCGACCCGTCAGCCCGGCCGGGTTTTCTGCGGGCTACGCCTCGTCGGATGCTTATTCTCTGCAGCCCACGCCGAGGGCTTCGAGTTTCAACGAGCTTGATTCCGCCGCCGCGAGCCCGGTTGCCGGGAAGATTTTCCGGCAGCCTTCTCCGGTGGTGAAAATGGTGTGGGAGTCCCCGGAGGAAGGACACGGGTTCGGAGATGTTGCGGGTACGTACGTTGTCATTACATTTTTATTTTATTTTAATATGGATTAATTGGGTTTTAATTAATAAATAAAAAAGGAAATTAAACAATTACAGTTGATGCAGAGAGAGGTAGCTATCTTGCATGTACAAATTGTCTAAAAGATTCTCCCAACATAGTTTTCGTTATGTCATATATCACCCTGTCTTGACCAGACAAAATTGACCTCACTCAATTTCTTGAAATTAATTAATTAATTTATTGTATAATATCACAAGAATTTAGATAATTAATTGTCCTATCTAAATGAAATACATTCATGATTATCTCAATTGGGATTTTCTTATATTATTTAGTTTTAACTAAAAAAAATTATTTATTTTTTTGGTGGGGTTGGTAAATTGAGGGGAGAGTATTCATTTGTGTAAATGGAGAGCATAATTACTAAAAAGCACGTGTGTTTTTAAGTGGGATTGTTGTATGATTGCTCCTTTGGAATTTATGTAATAAGACAGTCTGATGATCCTCCCCCACTCTATTTTGTTTGCCCCTTTTCTGCCTTGTACTTATTTTTAGCCACATTTTATTTTAATTATGTGCACTTTTCTAGGCTCCAACTTCTATGTATGTGTGTGTGTGTGTGTGTGTGTGGATATATTTAAGTAGGGACAATAAAATATTAAGATTTTAAGACAGGTGGGTTTTAATTATTATGTGTGAAATTTTCAATAATTTTAATATCACTCAAGAGTCAAGAGTCAAGAGTCAAGAATGATCTCACACTAGTGTGTGTGTGTGTGTGTGTGTGTGTGTGTGTGTGTGTGTGTGTGTGTGTGATTAATTAGTAGTAATTGGTAATATGTTGTTATAGAGAAAGATCTAAGCTTCAGAGATTGCGGAAGGATTTCAGTGGAAGAAGGATTAGATATGAAGGAAACATCAACCAATCAAGAAATGCCACGTGCCCTAGTAATGCTAAGGCTTATACTAATCATGGTTGGAAGGAAGCTTCTACGTAACCCCAACACTTATTCCAGCGTTTTAGGCCTTTCTTGGTCTCTAATCTCCTTTAAGTAAGCCTAATTAATTTACATGCATGTTAAATAAATACTTAATTAATTAATGATTTTTTCAATCGACAGATGGAACGTGGGAATGCCAAGTTTGGTTAAATACTCTGTCAAAATCATTTCAGATGCAGGGCTAGGAATGGCAATGTTCAGTTTGGGTACTTACTTATATTAATTAATATTTAAATCCAATGTTATTTATTAATTACATTCTAATTTAATTTGTCTGATTAAGTGTTGATGAAACTGAAGTTGCAAAAATATTATCAGGGCTTTTTATGGCACTTCAGCCTCGATTAATAGCATGCGGTACGAAAATGGCAACAATATCGATGCTGATTAGATTCATCGGAGGCCCGATTTTGATGTGCGCCGCTTCTTTCGCCGTCGGGCTTAGAGGGGCCCACCTTCACGCCGCCATAGTTCAGGTATCTTTTAATTACATATTTTAATTAGTTTTAATTGCCAATTAAACGAGGCGTAATTTGAGTGTACGTAGGCAGCTCTGCCGCAAGGGATTGTTCCGTTTGTGTTTGCACGAGAATACGGATTGCATCCAGACATACTAAGTACCGGGTAAGTACGAACGATTAAGTACTAAACTCTTCGGTAATCGGAATACAGTAATTAATTAAGGCATTTTTTTTCTTCTTCTTGTGTGAATGCAGGGTTATTTTTGGAATGTTGGTGTCCTTACCGGTAACTCTCATGTATTACATATTATTGGGCTTATGAAGGGTAATAATCTGGTGCGATGCAGCGAGAATAATCGATGTTATCCGACTACTTTTTTTTTTCTGATTATTGTATCACTACATTTTGAACTGACAAGAGAAAGATGTTTTAAGGGTCCTGTAATTAAATCCGACTAAATTACACAGTAAGAGCACCGTAAAATACGTATTTTCAGACGGCGAATGAGGAAGCGTTGCGTACATTTAGTGTGCAGCTATGTTACGGTGTTGCCCTCGTTGATCAGTGTCCGAAAATCATCTCCTTTAAAGAAGAGAATGGTGAATTATATCCATGAACTTTTGCATCTCTCCACACAGTTATTCCTGAGGAAATAAGTATACACGAATAAACGGTGAGGTACGATTTCTCGATTTGTAGAGCACAATGTATCAATAACTATAGAGTGCACCTATCCACGCAAGAAAACCGAAAGACGAAGCCAGGAAAAATTCCTTGCTAATATTGTTGAAGCTGTAGCGACAGAAAATTACGAATTACTTAAAAAAAAAAAAAAAAAAAAAAAAAAAACCGATAATCGTATAGGGTTGCGTGTGGAATCGAAAACGAAAATTACCAGTACAGGCATATAAGATTTCCCCATCCATAGAAAACACATGACCAAGTCGAACCAGTGAACCTGCAGATTGACCGTAGTTCTTAAATTTGCATGCAACGAGTTCTTATTTAACGACTTAAAATTTTGTAATTATGGGAAAATTACCACATTAAATCCCGGATAAATAGTGCTCGTGGGATCAAAAGCCCGTTGCCAATCATGGCCAATAGCATCGACACAGCCGATAAACCTTTCACATTTTCAGGATTCAGAATATTTGTCCACTGCAAAAAAAAAAAAAAAAACAATCAGCTTAACACACGAAATAAATCCCGAGAATTAATAAATTAAAAAAGGAGATAACCATTTGAGAAACAGGCATCCACATGAATAGAAGAGTTGCGGTCCACCCCGATACAAATCCAAGAATCCCGATGCCTTTCTCCGAGAGCTTTCCCATACGAGCCTGAAAAAAAAATATATTAAAAATCTGCAAAATTAGAGAATTTCGAACTAAAAATCCTTACTAGAAAAAAAAAATTGTATATTTTTGTTCACCAGAAAAACAGCAACAACTGCAGTCGAAAAGGCGATGAATCCAGGCAAGACAGTGTGTGGAATATACGGTACGAATGTTGACCACATGACCTGGACATATACATCACAGTCAACACCGATCGCAAGAATTATTAAAAGTAATCGAATAAAAATGTTTTCTTTCGGTGACGGAAATGTTTACTTGTGGAAGTGCAGAGAGACCGCCAATTGTTATAAATTCTTCCCAGAAATGCCAGATTTCTCCATCGAGCAATTGAAAATATCTCATAAAATTTAAAACGAGACCCGATGCAATCACTATCGAAGTGACGATAAAATGTGGGAGCGGCATAGCGTCGGCGATAACAAGCTGCAAGATCACTGCATACATTGATATAACTCCTAACATTTGGACTACCACCGCTTCGGTTTCCCTCTTCTTTATAAAGTACGAGAGCAATGAAATATTCCCGAGTAATCCAGTTAACATACCCTAAAATAAACGAGCAATAAATATATATATCTTAACAGTCGAAATCGTTGGAACAGTAATAAAAGGTGTCGAAAATAGTACCAGCCATGGAATAGCTAAAAGGGCTGATTTATTCCCTGCCAAAAGATTCCGAGTATTGAGAATAATCTGAGGCAGTTGTAATAACAGAAACGGCAAATTTGCAGCCGCGGCAAATTTTGCTGTAAGAGAATCCCATTGGTCGAAACTCTGGCCTCTCACCTGTGATGAACCCTTTATTTTATTAATTAATTAAAAGGTAGATTGAAATCATTAATCGAAAAACAAAATCATTCGACTTAAATCTTGGAGCTGAGTATACCTGATTAATCGGGTGTGTATCTTCTGAGCTAAGAGCAGAAACTGGTTTGAGCCTGTAGCAACAAACTGATTGGCCGGAAAAGATCGTTTTCTTCGATTGAAGTTTATTATTTACGATTCGTCGAAAGTGTGATTCAGTACAGACGAACGACTCCAATTTTTTTGGATAAGAACTGAACGAACAACAGTGAGATGGCCGATAATTAAGCAGCGGTACCTTATCCACGGAGAATAATGAAGCCTCCATTGATTAATCGAGCATTTGACGAAATCACACCTACTCTAAATCGTAATGAAGAGTTTGTGGTAGAACCGAACCGATCCCGTTAAACATGAATCGGTGGATGTATGCAGATGACATGTGATCTTAATTCTGTTACCTATTACCAGAACATACACAATCATAAACTTGCCTATAAAATGAATTCTGAATTGGATTTATGTGGTAATTTACATACAAAAATTTATGATGGATTCAAATACATGACAATGTATCAATATCCATCAATTGCTAAAAACAATAAGGAGAAGAAAGAAACAGCAGTTTCACTAACTCTTGTGGGCATTTCGACAAACAGGTAGAAGGCAAAACCAAAAAGACAATTGACAGCACATATATCAGTCTGAAGCAGCTATTAATGTACCAATGAAAGAAGCAGCTATGGCATTGCGAGCTATGTGCTGGACTGGAAGACGCAATTATTGCCAAATTTTATTTATTAATATTAATATAACTCGTGTGTGTGTGTGTGTGTGTGTGTGTGTGTGTGTGTGTGTGTGTGTGTGTGTGTGTGTGTGTGTGTGTTTAGTAGAGTGAAATGTGGATTCTTGAAATCCAAAATCTGATCCGGTTGTTGGGGGTGGCAGATGGGTTTACAAAATCCAACATTTATTATAAGAGAAACAAACTCTGTATCGTACAGCAATTTGAGCTATTATTTACTTGTTTGTATAATAAAAAATCCACTTGTTATTTTTTTATTTTTTTTATTTTTATTTATTATTAACTCAATGCTTACGTCATTATTAATCAGAGTGATGAAAATTGAAATAGAAAATAGACAAGTTTGATACAAACATCCTCGGACATTCCACTTATAGGTATATAGACACTAGAATCTTGTCGGTTGACCATTGTACACACACCAATGTGTGTGTTGTGTGAAAAAATTAGGGTGGATTTATCCATTTGCACAATACACACATTTAGAAATAATCTTTTCCAATCTTGATTTTCAAATTTATTTTAAAAAAATATAAAAAAATGCAGTCAATATATTAATATTGTTACACAGTTAAATAAGAGTGTTTTAGTGATTTGTTCCTCTCTCTATAGTGTATACACAAATACAAGAATCAAGGAATCTCTCAAACAAGAACCAAAAAATAAACAAAACAAAAAATACAAAAAGAATATTCAAAAATTATTCCTTCACTCTGAAAGCAGAAACGAAAAGAGAAGCTCGTTCCACATATCGGGCACTCCCGGCAAACACCAATGGCTACAATCGGGTACCGTTGGATTATCGCTCCACGTGCCAACATGAGCATCGCTCCGAAACGCACCCATTTTAGTAACATGCAAGAGTCTTACATTAATCGGCACATTTTTCACAACGTTAATTATTGCATCAGATATCGAGCTCGTTTGTCTCCCTTTCACGTCGTGTGTTGGTTTGATTGTTACTTTACAGTTTTGACGGGTCCCACTACTGATCATATTATAAAAAAAACGATACTTTGTTAGAAGACGATATATAAAAAAAAATTATATATATTCGATCAAGAGATACATACGATAACGTACATCCAATGAGTGGATTCGAATGTTCGGAAGAAAACACGGGTCCTGTTTGGATTGACCGAATTCTCGACCCAAGATTGCCAGGTGGCGAGTGCGACTCTGAAGGCATTATTTATCGACATTCCGAGCTTCATCTTTCCACCAATCTGAAAATACCAACCCCTGTGATCTGAAAATCCATATTAGACGTAGTTTGTAATGAAACTTCGACTAAACTAAAGATTGGAGAAACAAGAACAACTACAACTCCATAGTTTCTAACTTTCGAGTCCAATTTAACCTCTAGTTTCGATTTTAAACCTCTAGTGCAAATTATCTCATTTCGGTAACCAATCAAAATTCAAAAGGCAGTTTTACAGACATCAAAACAATTGCATATACTGATTAAAAAATCTATGTTCCAGACGGAAATATCACTTATAAGTCGATAGTATACGTCCATAAACGATACACACATAGGTCAACGTATGATAATCACAAGATAGTACTAGTAAGAGCAAGATCCTACCGAATCAAGAAGTTTAGTCGTTGAGAAAACTCAATAAAAATTGATTCTTTATTCGTTTATCGAGAAGAAACAAAGAACAAAATGCATCCACGAGTAAAATTCAAATATAAGTACCAATGCGGATCCGATAATTTAACTCCAATTTACCAACCATTACTCATAATTTGTTCTGAAACAAAAAAATAAAAACGGACCGAAATGAGAAACCACTTACATATCAAACAGTTTCGTCGGCGTCCACCAATGCCCCGAATTAAAAACAAGCACATCCGAATCAATCCACTCTCCACTAATATCATCCAATTGGTCCAATTTCAACGCGGCCTTCACTCTCTTAGGCGAATGCCTAGGCACCAAACCAGGCTGCACTAGAAAAACCGACCGATAAAACTCGACCGTAAAATTAAACGGTCCAAACATAACACCCAAATGCCTAGCCTGCTTCGTGATCTCGTTACCATTGATTTCGTAAACACTCGATTTATCCTCAACACCGTTCATAAGCATACAAACCATCGATTCCCACTGAGTTCTACTCAACGAGTCTCCGACAAAAACGACCCTTTTACCACGAAGAAACTCCAATACAGCACCCACATCGAATCTCGGAATTTCGCAGTTTTGGGGCTTCCATCTCCACTTGAGATACCCTTGATCTTTCCTACCGTTGCCCAAACAATCGAAACCCCGTTCCATGAACGGGCATTGCGACGCGTTGTACAAGGGGTAGGTTTCGTCGATTACCCATTTTCCATCAAACACATTGCAACCCTTGTTCAAGAAATCACTAGACCTACTACTATTGCTATTGCTAATACTAATCCTATCCCGATTTCGATTATCCGAATCGACTACTTTTTCGGTAGAGGGTAACATGAAAAAATAGCTGCACCCCATTACTACAAGAAAACAGAGGAATGAACCAACCATGAGTAGTGCAGTTAAAGATTGAAAAATTGAACTTTTTGTGTAACTCCCAGATAAAGACTTCACAGCTTTCTTGAAGGTGGGATTCAAATGACCAAAATAACCCCAGTACAGTCTCTTCATATCTGCGCTCATTCGCAGTACACGAAGCAGTTACAGAACAAAAGATCTGATTTTTATCATCAAGAAATGAACTTTAACTCTTCGCTAAAAATGCAAAATTAAAAAGCTTTTGGGATCTTACAGTTGTTTCAGAAACTGGGCTGCTGTTGATTATTATTAGCATACACAACAGGATTAAAGAATGGTGAAAATTAACCTGGTTGTTGTTGTTGAAGCTGAAGGAATGGGATTCAAGAACGGTGAAGAAAAGGGTATTTTGGTAACTTCCGGTCAGCTGTAGGTGCTAGATTGATGATGTCTGAACTAAAGAGATGTTGTGCTGCTTTTAACTGATGTGTGGTGAATTTTCTTACACGGTTTGTCATTAAATAAAGGTTTGGTGCTCTTCTGAGTCAATGCGAGCAGTTATTTGTTTGAATCTTTCGTTTTTTTATCGAGTTTTTAAAATTGTGTCCCGAGTTTGGATTGTTGGGTACTTGAATTGATATCGAGTAGTTTGATATGATTTTCGACTAGATCTGTTTACATATTATGGCATTGTGCAAATTGTTCTTAAATTTGTTTTGAGTTAAAAGTGAGAATGGGTTATGAAAAGATCAAGATTTGGAAAGAGCCACAATTACTGAATTAGGTTATTAACCGGCAAGTTTAGTTTGCTATTTTAGATTTTGTTGACACTGAAAAGAGGAGTCTTTTATGAATCTTTTGGTAATTACATTTTGGGCCCTATACTTTTTTGGTGGCTTGCCAGCTGGATACCACTCCCCCACCTACTACTTTATTTTTTATCAGCCGAAGAAGAATAAATCCAGTAATTGTTGGTTTTTTTTTTTCCTCTTTTTTTTTTTATCTTTTTCAAATTGTTTTTTTGTAGGCACGTCCTTGACCATAGACCTTTATAAATCTAAGTTCAGGTGTATTTTTTTTTTTACACATAAGTCCATAACTTACACCGATCTTATCAGGAAGGACAAATTACTATTTTATGACCGTTTTGCCTTCACGTGTAAGTTGCGCATTAACTGAACCCTAAGCGCACAATTGCTTTTTTTCTTGCAAGGAATCTCGATTTGAAGATCGTGGGTGAGCAGGAGCAGTTGTAGAAAGAGAAACGAATTTGAGTTTTTAGAAAGAGAACCAAATTCGATAAGGGGAGAGGGAACCCGATACAATTTGGTATTTAAGGGAGGGTATTTCGATCTAAAGACAAGTTGATGGACTTAAATGTTAAACATATTTTGATGTGGACCTATTTGTCAATAAGTGGAGGGATGGTGGGCTTATTTGTAATAAGCCTTTTAAAATTGACTGAATACACAAAATGTTGTGTATTTTATATATACTTTAACATAATTTAGTCAAACTCGAGATCACCAAAGACTAATGCTATAATATGAGCGAAAGTAATAAATAATATGGTGTTGAGCTGTCTATCTGATTAAAAAATATTACATGTCTATCATTTTGAAAGGAAAACACTAATAAAAATAAATAAATAACATGTCAATCACATTGCACGCCCCCAATTATTAGTTTGGTGTGAGTGTGTGAATAAATAAAAATTTTCTCTCTGTGTTCATAATATATATATATATATATATATATATATATATATATATATATATATATATATATATATATATATATATATATAAATTTAATTAATCTTTCTTGCAATATGATCAATCTTAAAAATGAAGTTAACTGTTTTATTGGAGGCAAATAAAATGGACTTGTATAAAAATCCAAGAAAACTAGAGAAATCAAATTCAAAAAACACCAAAATCAAAACATTGTAATTTAAGTCTTTTTTTTTCTTGCTCGTATATCAGTCGTCGATGGCGGGACGTGTGTTGTTAGGCAATCTACGGCCACGAACGAACGAGCTGAACAGATGCAGAGCTCTTGACGGCTGTGCATACGGCACCATGTGAGCTGCACCTCTAACTGTAGCAAACGTTAACAAGTTTCCATATTCAGTTGCCCATCCTCCTACCTGTAATAAAATTAACAAAATAAATATTATTAAACAATTATCTATTTTTTTTTATTTTTTTAAATAAAAAAGAGAAAGAAAAAGGTTATTTATTAAGAATGTAATAATATAGTACCTGGCCTTTATGGAACCAAGCTCCATATGGGACTGTGATCTTGAATTGCATTTCATGAGCAAGTTCTCGTACAAGTGTTCTCGAACCAAGTAATGGCACAACCGAATCTTGATCGCCGCTGTTTTTTTTTTTTTTTTTGGCAACATTTCATCAGTTGTTGATAGTTCGAAAAAAAAATATTGGGAATTTTGTTGAGTATATCTTTTTTTTTTTTTACTTTTACCTGAAAATCCAAACGGGAATGCGGTTCTGAATGATTCTCTTGAGCAAGGGAAGCATATCGAGGTTTCCATCTGTCTCGTTGTAGTTCAGAACACTGCCAACATAAATTAATTATGGAGATTAGTGAAATATGTTAAAAGAAACATAAATTATACGCTAAATATTACATTTTCATGGTAAAAGAGGTGGATTGTTGTCCTTTAAGACCTCGTTTGCTTGGGAAAATATTATTTTACCGTGGCCTATCTATCTCTTGTCTTTTAGGGAGATCATTTATCGAGCATTAAATTATTTAATATTATCTTATCTAAAGAACCAAACGAGGCCTTAAAGTAGACTCACCCACTGCACATGGACCAGCTATAGGGTAATTTGGTTCGATTTGCATGAAGCGCCTTTTGAACCTCAGGAAGGTTAAAATAGAAGCGTCTTTCGTAGCTCATGCAAACATCAACTCCAACACTAATCTTTGTCGCCTGCAATTTCGTATTGAGTTATTACTTTGAGACATTGAATAAAAAAAAGAAAAAGAAAAATTGAATAGGAATTGATTCTAGTGACGTATAACTGTACCATCTTTTTTAGTCGAAGCTCTTGCTCGACGATGGATGGATAGCAAACATCAAGAATAACATCGTAGTTATTTATATAATCACCGACAATCTGATTTGCCACGGATATTGCTTGGTTGCAAGATTCAGAAACATTGTGTGGACTAGCAAATGAATAATCATCAAAATCACAATCGTTCATAATTGCGAGGCCCGTTTCATCGGAAATCATTCCGTGTGACCAGAAGAATTCGTAAGTTGCTGGTACATCTCTATCGAGCCTCAGAAGTGGATTCCCGATCTAGCAAAACAAAACAAAAATTAAATCTTTTGTAAAATCAGAAAATGATAAACGAAGAGTAATGTTTACTTACAGCAACCCCTTTGATGTTGAACTTGAATTTGGGAGAATGTTGGTTGTGGTCCAGAAGAGCAATAGCTAATTGCGGGATGTAATGCCCTATTCAGAAAAGCAAAGATCTAATTTTTATCCATCTACAATTATAGAGCCGACGAATTCAATTTCAAGATTGTGTTTTTTTCTTTTCGGAATATCAATTTCAAGATTGTTTACCTGCATAACTTTCTCCTGTGAGAAATAAATCTCGGGTTTTGAAAGTGGGGAACTTCTTGTACCACTCCATCAAGAATACGTGCATATCCATTGCTGCCATAAAACAAGAAATTCGACTCCAACTTACAATGTTTACTTTTGCAAATGTATAAAATAAAATATGTATGTATAGAGCAACTCGGTTTTACCTGTCGATGCATCACCGCAAGTATAGTCCGAGCTCGTATTCGAATATGACCATCCCACACCAGCTGGAGACTCCACAAACAATAGATTTGATGCTACACAAACACACAAAAAATAAGTACTATAGTTCCCTCAAATTCGACATGCAGACAAAAAATAATTAACTATTTTTTTTTACCTTTGTTCCAAGATTTTGAATTTACTCTCAGGCTTCGGCCATCGCCATTGGGGAAAAAAGGACCTAACTCAGTGAAGGC
Source organism: Erythranthe guttata (assembly GCF_000504015.1). Next base: position 104,560 of record NW_012195031.1, read on the forward strand.
ACCTCCTCCAATCGACGAGCAACCCGGCCCTGATTACAACAAAAACAAATTCTCAACTATTTTTCAGAATTAATTCAATGGTATATAAATAAAGGGACAATTTACAAGACTACCCTCTTTTTTTTTTCTTTCCTTTTTTGCTCTTTATTGTTCGAATCATGTCAATATGCAGTTCGATTTAGTTTCGAAACTTCATCTCAAAATTCAAGAACTGACTTTTACTGTAGAACCAGCTAGATAGTGCCTTGTTTGGCTATATATATGTGTACTCTTAACCAGTGACATGCTCAAAATGTACAAATGCTCGAAACCGAAACCGAAACCGAAGCAGAAACCAAAACCGAAGCAGAAAAGCTGAAAACAGTAAAAATGTTCACATAACAACAGTAAAAAAGTAATCTTTTTTTTTCAATTCAGCAAAAAAAAAAAAAAAAAGAGTAAATAACACAGTCTCCCCTGTCTCACTAACATGGGCTAATGTCCTAACTAATACAAGTATATATAAAATAGAAAAAACAATATAAACTCTAAAAAATTGCAACAAAATATTACCTCCATTGAGCCATAGTGTGAGGGGTTTGTGATCAGGGTTATTATCAGCTTCCACAAAGTAGTAAAACAAGCTCCTCCCTTTCTTAACATCCACATCTACATAACCTGCATATTGCCTGAATTTCACAAATGGCTGACCTGGCAACTTCACCACCAGATCCTCCTCCGGGAACCCATAACCACCGCCGACCACCAAAAACGCCACCACCACCACCGCCGCCGCCAAATTCCAGCACAACCCCATCTCACTCAAGAAACAACCCTTTTCTGCAAAGATGCTATCTTTTAAGACCCACCCTTATTTTTTAACAAGAAAACCCAGTGCCCACATACATATATATATATATATATATATATATATATATACAAGAAAAAGTGATGTATAAAAAGAAAAAAAAAAAAAAGAATTGTAGGCTATAAATAATGAATTCTGTTGAGAAAGAGGGCACGTGAATTCTGGGATTGCTTTACCAAAAAAAGCAAGCCCCTTTACCCTGAAAACCTTCAGATTAATAGCAATTTTCCCATGTTTAGATAAATTGTGTGTGTGTGTGTGTGTGTGTGTGGGTTGAATTATGAAAAATGTGAGCGACTGAGGGATGATGCTGCTTCTTCTACGTGTTGAGCCCAACGTATCTTTCTTCGCTAAGCATTATGGCATCTTTTTTTTGTTCTTATCTTTTTTTATTAAAAAAAAAGAAAAAGAAAATCAAAAGTTTGTTAGAGAAAGAGAGTGAAATGATCAGAGAGAGACGTTGGAAAGCAGAAGCAGAAGCAGGAGAAGCAGAATTTGCAGTGCGCCACTGTGTGTTGTGTGTGTAAACACACTACTCTGTGGGTCCCACTCTCTGCACACTTCGTTCAAAAATCAAAACCATTTTTTTGCATTCATGACGATTATTCAAAACATATTATTATTCTATCACATAATCCGAAAAATCGTTACAAAAATTGACTAATAAAATTTAAATTATACTGAATAAAAAAAAAAAATCATTTTGTTTGAATAACTCCAACCAGCATGTACCTTATGGTGTCAAATTAAACAGAATCTTCTAGATTACACGACACATTCTCTATTTTATATTCATTTTGTGCAAAAATACAGTTTGTGATGCAAAACAATCCAATATTTACAAGCCAAGATACACATCTTATAATTATCTTATTTTAAAATGTCGAGATCGAATGGGATAAAACGGGTACAAACTGGAGAATATTCCACATCATTTAGAAATTTCCACTAAAATTCACACCATAAAAATAAATGTGTAAAATAATTCATGACTAATGGGTATTTATAATTACCCAAATAGGAGAAGTATTGTCGTAATTTACCCTAAAGTTTATTTACAAGAACAAAAAGGTTGGTTTGAGATCTAGTAGGGATATTTTCAAGGTGAGATTTAAAAAAAGAGAAAGGGGAGTGTGTGTGTGTGTGTGTGTGTAATAATGACTGCATGACCAGTCAAAAAAGTCAAGAGGAAGAGAACGAAAAAAAAAAAAGAATCTTCTTTCTTTCCGCTAAATATTGATTTGTTTTTATTATACGCCTATGAGATGGGCCCACGTGGATCAAAAAAAAGGCTATATAGTACTAATAATTTAATTATTTTTATCCAAAAAAAAGATAAGAAAATAATCATCCACGGCTCATGTACTAACTAACTACTACAGGTCTTAATTCGATTACCAAGATTGATTGGAAAGAAGTCATTTTCATCTTTTCTTTAATTTTGGTTTTGTGGATAGCGTTTCAATTTATTATTTAATAGTAATATTTAATATTTAATATTTTATGCTTATCGTTTTCATTTCCCAATAATGAATATCCCATCCCAGCTGGATTACTACTTCCTCATGTTTACTTTTGAGTATTTCTTCAACGGGGCTACTTTTTCTATATTTCGTTTGTTATCTAGTACAATTTCAAACTTTTCTCGAGCCGACTCTATTAACAATTGTCGTCATAGGGGTTAAATAAAGGCCCCTTTAGTTAGTAATTTAAATAAAGGGACTTAGTCTTTAGCTAGGTTAGTAATTAAATATAGACAATGTATTGATAGGATTGGACAAAGAAGCAAAGACAAGATTATGAAGTTAATTAATAATCAGTAGATTGTTAGCGACCAAATTCAAACATGAGGAATAAGAGCCTGCGCCAAATATTTTTGAAAAAAATTTATAAAAAAGAAAAAAGGAAAGAAGAAAAAAAGATTAAAGCGTCTTATCTATTTATTTACTTTATATGTGATGTATTACCTACCACTCACCAATATTACCTCTCACATTCGGTAGATAATTTTGATATCGTAACGGCAACTAGAGGGTGTAATGACCCGAACTCAATCGAGCATATTTTT
>NW_012195031.1:119171-164603 GCF_000504015.1 Erythranthe guttata
ATCGTCAGTTGTATATCCAAAAGACGACGTCTGACTCACATAAAACACCCTATTGCGTAAATCTTCCACCAATTTCCACCGAAGTTGTTCACTGAGCTCAAACACCCTGACCTTCCTTTCGTCGTGCACAAGAAATACACCGAAAATTGTTTCCTCGTTTTCAGGTTTAATCAAGAAGCATTCTTTAATATTCCTACAAAGTCGAGTTTTCGTGAAACACCTTGGGAAGATATCAAAGGACCATATACCATCGGTCATGTCAAACCATGCCACATTTCCTATAACATCCAAAAAATATATTTTTCCATCATGCAAAATTGGAGGACAAAAGGACACATTGAATTGATGATCTATATCCAATAAAACTACATCCCATCTATCCTCTCCATATTTAAGAACCCCTACTTCCACCTCATGATGTGTGTTAGATAGAATTCCAACAATTAGACAATCCGGTGAAGTTGGCGGGTGGAAAAAACATATTGTGTTGTACATGGTGCGATGACTTGGGATGGGGGGGAGTTCAATCGTCTGATTGTTGAAGGGATCAAAGAAAAAAAGGGTTCGATCATCTGGGGACATCATGAGCAACCATCCATCATTGGAGAAACGTACGGTTGCATCTTTTAGTAATGTGGGAAAGTTCATCCGAAAAAAACAGTTGTGCTGAAAATATTTCGAAACATGATTGCTCTTTCGGTTGAACGTCATTAGACAAGGAGAAGGATGATACGGTGAAGCTTTCGCAACTCTATTCCAAGATTCACATACTAGACTAAAACTATACCTGTCTTTACCCAGTACGTTCGCTAGTACCAAAAAAAGAAGCTCTTCAGGGATATCATTCCAATCCTCCATCGCTTATAATCTATCACATAAAACCATTGTGAATACACTAGTAATAAAATTCTCATGCATAATTCTCTAAATAACCAAAAAAAAAATAAAGAAAAAAACACTAATTTGATATCGTAAAATCAAGAGGAACTCAAACATATCTTGCAGGATTTAATAACAAGAAAAACTTGTATTCAACATCTAAAAGAAAATAAAAATACGGAGAAAATAAATTAATCACCCTGCAAACAACTTTATTTTATTGGCTTCCATGTTTTCAATATATTTCATTAAAGAAAAAAAATAAAATAAAATTTCTAAATATACGATTCAAATACTTAAATTTTCTCTCTCTTCCCAATACGAATCCATCGTTGCAATTGGAAGAAGGTGTGAGATTTCAATGGAACTAAGAAAATCTGAAATCAAACTCAACCAGAAAATTTCAATCCCAATTCTTTGTATTCATTTAATTTTTATTCCAACTACACCTTCAAGTATAGAATTTTTCTTCATATATTACTATTTTAATGGAACACCAAAAATAAACTCTTAAATTGATCAACATGTATTAGAATCAATAATTACATACCTTTGATAAATATTGGATGTCGATCAGCCAGCTATCAAAACAAGTGCGTTGTGAATTTAGTATTTTTTGTCAGATATATATAACGTTTTTTTTTACGTACTCTCTCCAAGTTGGAAGAATTTAGTATTTTTTGTCAGATATATATAACGTTTTTTTTTACTCTCTCCAAGTTGGAAATATTTTCCTACTCTAATTAGGACGCTAAATATATATATAATAATAAAACCCTAAAAAGATAAGACGTACCCTTGCAAAATATAATTAGGAAATTAATAGAAAAAAATAATAATAATAATAATATTGATTTTTGTTTTTCTTTGTAAAATGTAAATCTCAATAGTGCGTAGGTATGGATATTTTATTTTTGTTTTAAAAAAATAAAAAAAAATGTATGGATATAAATACAACAGACATTCCTAGAATTCCTAGTTGGAGAAGATTTATGACTACCTTTTTTTCAAATATTTTTCTTATTTTTATTCAGATTTGGTTTCCGTGAGTACGTAGTAATTAGAGTTGCACCCTAATTTAATTACGTTATCTTCCTTTTTTAATTATTGGCCATGTAAATCCTATATATATATACACACGTTCCCCTCTTTCTATTAAATCATTCGAATTCATTCTACTCAGACGCAACCATTGGAATTCTGTAAGCCCCTCAAATTTTTGTTTGTTTATTTGTTCGAGTACGTTGTTAATAGTTTGAGGAGAAGAGAAAATTTATTAATCGAATTCGGGATTTGTTGTTCTAATGAATGACTATTGATATGGATTTGTTTACGAAACTTTGTCGTTCGATTTTTTATTTTTTATAGTTTTCTAGCTTGTAACGTTGCTTCTCGGATTTATGTAGAATCTTATTGATATATTAATCAGAAACAAAAAATGGACATACCTGTATTTATGTATTTCAATTTTCAAGTATTTTTAATTAATGCCGTTGAAATAGTTACAATAAACTTGTTTATATTACATTATAGACTATTCTGTGCATGTTTGACATGTTTATGAATGTATATTTATGTCCTCTTACAAGTCTTCTTGTCATTAATTTGTCATTTATATTTCTTTTTTCCCTCTTCCTTTTTTCTTCTACTTTTCTTGTTTTTTTTTTTTTTTTAAAAGACCCATGAATATTTACAGGTGCAGGTAATTCATCACTATGGAAACAAATGGCATAAACCGAGAGAGCAAAACTCCTTTGCTTATGATATCCCACGGGGAATCGGTGGAAAAACATTTAATTTACAATCCATCCGAGAAATCGGTTCGCATGTTAAACAACGTTTCGGTCTTGAACGGCAAGAAGGTACTCGGTTCTTTTTATGGATGGTTAGTTTTAGTGAAACCCGCTGATGTTGATGGTGATTGTTGTCTTTTCAATCCAATAACCGAGGAAAAAATCGAGCTCCCAAAACTCGATGACTCGCGCACTTACAGTCAATGTATTTTGACCAAACCCCCCACTGAACCTGATTGTTACATTTTGTTCAATGGATTGGAACAATCTTTTTGCCGGATTGGAGACGGAGAATACGTGACACGGACATTAGAACAACAAGAAGTAGAAGAACAAGAAAATGGTCGTGTTGGTTTTGACGATCTTCGGACGATTTCATCTTTTCAAGGTACTACTTACGGCTTCATGGATCCCGATAAATTTGTTACCATTCATTTCGTGGGGAATACTATCGAGTTTAGGCAGATACCAATGGTGGAGCCTTCGGTCATTCCTCATTCGTCGAGAGCATATGACATATGGTTGATTGAGTCTTGTGATGGTGAGCTCTTGGTAGTTCAAAGAATACATCCTTTCACAAAGAGTTGTTACGATGGGATGGACTTTACAGTTTTCCGGTTCGATACAAATCGAATGAGTTACGCTGAGATAGAAAATATAGGGAATCGAACAATTTTTGTCAGTCGAAATGGTGCTGGATATTGTTGTGCTTCTCAAGAAACAAAACCAAATTCGATTTACTATACAAATGAAGACGACAGAAATTTCAACATGAATCACGACAGAAATCTCCATGTATTTGATTTGGAAAATAGGAGCACACACTCGATGCTGCCATCCTCTAAAGTTGCGACCAACAAGTTAATAACAACCTGTTGGGTGCAACCCGAAATATTCCATGGTCCCTAATATTTTCATTCTTCCATTATATATATATGAAGATAGGTTTGAATCTAGTGTTACAATTTTATATTAGTTTATTTATTTATTTTCTTTTGTCATGATTTTATTCTATTCTAGTACTTTAAGAGAGAACGCAATCTATTTTATCAAGTTCTATTTATATAAGCTAAAAACGTGAAATAACTTTAAAAAACGCAAGACACTTCTTCTTTACCTCCAAAACGTCACCGTTCAACTTACATGAAAAATGATAAAACGGCTAATACCACTACAAGCTTCCAACTTATTCAATATTTTATCTGAAATGCTATTCATAGAACAACTTTTACCGGCTTGCAGTGCAACTTTATTTCATTTGTAATTTTTCAAGAAAAAAACCAGCATTTCGTATTCCCTAACACGAAATGGATAGAAGCATTTCGTGCAAAGTAGCACGAAATAGTGTTTTTTTACGATGTACGAAACCATAGTATTTTAGTTTTTTATGTATTTCGTGTAAATTTACACGAAATACAAGCTTGAATTTCGTGTAAATTTACACGAAATGCAAGCTTGAATTTCGTGTAAATTTACAGGAAATGCAAGCTTGCATTTCGTGTAAATTTACAGGAAATGCAAGCTTGCATTTCGTGTAAATTTCCAGGAAATGCAACGTGAAATCACTATTTTTTTTAATTACTCCATTTTTAACACTCAAATAAATACAAGAGAATAACAACAAACTTAAAATGAAATTCAAATACTAAATAAACTAAAATTCAAACGTAAATACAAATTAAAATAAACCTATATTTCGTAAACTACGTACCATACTTTAATATAATAACAATATACACAAATCCATAAGACATTGCATAGTATTCATAACAAAAAATATATATTGCAAAATCTACAACCAAACTACAAAAATTATATGGTTTACATGCTAAAATAAAAAAAATTAATAGTAGCTTTTTTATAGTCGAAATAAACGGAATTGAATTTTTCTTTTCTTTATTAATTCTTTCTTGTTTTTTTTCATTATTGTAAATGTATTTATCAATAATTTTTTTTGTCGATTCAAGAAAGAGTTCCGTATTTATTTTGGGAATATTAATAATATATATAAATATATTTGTGTATATTTTTTCAATAAAAAAATTAAAAAAAAGGTAATTTACAGGCTATTTGAGCATTTCGTGTAAATTAACGTGAAACAACTATTTTTTTTTATTTTTTTTAATTATTTCATTTTTAACACTCAAATAAATATAAGAGAATAACAACAAACTTAAAATGAAATTCAAATACTAAGTAGACTGAAATTCAAATGTAAATACAAATCAAAATAAATATTTCGTAAACTACGGACCGTACTTTAATCGTGAGATTCTTGTTCTTGTTCCTGCATAACAAAAAATCGTATTAAATAACTTCATTTTTTTAAGGGATTTCACATTATTTAATACGATTTTTTTATGTAGGAACAAGAACAAGAATCTCACAATTTGATTCATAAGATTTAGGATTCGATTTGCTATAAAAACATATATTTTAAGAATAAAACTAAATTATGCTAAAATTATTGGTTTTGATTACAAACACTAGTTACATATGATCCTAAATCTTATAATAATAATAAGAATAATAATAATAATAATTACATTGATGAATATTACAAATTAAATGACCATAAATCATACACTTTTAATACTTAACTTTTTTCTTTATTGTTTTAAAGAAATTGGTCTGTTTACTATTAATTTTTTTTATATTTTAGCATGTAAACCATATATTTTTTGTAGTTTGGTTGTAGATTTTGCAATATATATTTTTTGTTATGAATACTATGCAATGTCTTATGGATTTGTGTATATCATTATTATATTAAAGTATGGAACGTAGTTTACGAAATATAGGTTTATTTTAATTTGTATTTACATTTGAATTTTAGTTTATTTAGTATTTGAATTTCATTTTAAGTTTGTTGTTATTCTCTTGTATTTATTTGAGTGTTAAAAATGGAGTAATTAAAAAAAATAGTGATATCACGTTGCATTTCCTGTAAATTTACACGAAATAATACAAAATTCTGAAAAATAAAGCGTTTCGTGTTGTATTGCACGAAATGGAGTATTTCATTTCGTGCAACAGAACACGAAATTCATAAAAATGTCGAAAATCGACAAAAAACTCATTTTTTAATCTCAAAATCGATTTAGGTTTCATACTTCTTGATAATTATTGTGTTCTAAATGATACTATCGGACAAATTTGACGATTTGGTAAGTTTTAAAATTCGGAGGTTGAGAGGATTTCGAAAAATGTTAAAGGGTTTTTCGACAAATGAATTATTTCGCACTGTAACCGGAAAAAATTGCACTATGAATAGTAAGCCCCATATTTTATATATATGAATATTATAAAAAAGAAAACTCAATTTATTAAATATTTTTCTTGTGTTTTATTATGTGGAATATAGACATTAAACAATATTTATTTGTGGCCCAATATTATATTTCAATAAGCCCAATAGAGTTGGCCCAACCAAAACCTCTCAAAATTATTTGTCTTTCACAATTTATAATATTAATAATAATTTAATTTATTCAGCTCCGCCTAAACCCCCAATTGTTCTGCTAAAACCCCTTTCCGCAAGTTATCGAGTGCGGACCAAAATTTTCGTCTGTGTTTGTTTCCGCCATCTCCTTCAATCTCCTAATCACCAAGGTAACTATTTTTCTTTTCTCATAATTAATGAATTGGGTTTCAATTTGTTGGTCAGTTTGAATTCGAACTGAAATCTTCGTAATAAAGTTCATTGCTTTTTTCAGTTAGTTCAAAATTTTCAGTTCAACTAGGGTGCTGATTTTCCCCTTCATGTTTTCGATTTTTTTTCAATTGATTGTCGGTGGTGAATGATTGGAGTGGCAGAAGAGTTTCGTCATTATTAAAGCAACCAATTTATGTAGTGCTTTTTGAATCGATTAATTACTTCTGAGGGCTCACCTAATTACAGCAGCTTCTGCTCTGCAAAGCATCGTTTTGTATTTCTTAATTTGATGATGATAGCTTCGTATGAAAAATAGATCCATATAATTTTATGTAGTGATTTAGTGACAAAAAAAAGCTATATTCCTTTAGCCTATACGATGCCTAAATTCGTAGTTGATCTTATGTTTTATGTGATTTTGCAGCTGCTAAGAATTGGTGGTGTTTGTCAAATGCGTGTTCAGTCATGCAGATGGTACCGCGCATTTGCTGCATCAAGATGTGCAGTGGGTCCCACTTCGAATCTGCATGCCTTCTCCATTTCGTAAGCTGCCCAGAAGCCTTTCCTTTCATCAAATCGAAAGATGCATTCCTATGAAATGGAAAGAAAGCATCAAACCACCACCATTGGATGTGGGGAAAAAACCCAAGCCACAATCTTGTTTTTCCAACGAAACGATTGTACTATTACCCGATGAGAAAACCGATAATTGTCTGGTCGATTGCCTTGCCATCACATTGAAAGATTCCGCCCGCAATGGCCGTTTGTTCAAAGCCTTAAGAATATTTTCTTCCTCTGCGTATCCCGTTTTCGTTGTAGACTCGTTATCCTCTCTGTTATTGTCTTGTGCAAATCTCGAGTTGCTTCGACAAGGCAAACAGCTTCATGCCCAAGTTATTACATGGGGTCTTCACAAAAGCCAAGCATTGGTTCCAAAGCTCGTGTCTTTTTACACAACGTTTGGTTTTATCGAGGAAGCTCATTTTATAGCTGCAGATTCGAACATTCTGCACCCTTTGCCTTGGAATGTTCTTATTTCGTCGTACGTGAGTGAAGGGCGTTACGATGAAGCTATCTTCGCCTACAAAGAAATGGGTCATAAACGGGTTATACCCGATCGTTTCACTTACCCGTCTGTTCTCAAGGCCTGTGCAGAACAATCAAATCTTGAATTCGGTAGAGAAGTTCATAAGTCGATCAATGCTACTACCTCTTTGAAACGGGACTTGTTTGTTCAGAATGCGTTGGTTTCTATGCATGGGAAATGTGGGGATCTTGAAACTGCACGAAGCATCTTCGAAGAAATACCGGATAAGGACGAAGTATCGTGGAACTCGATTATTTCTCAATATGCCTCGAGGGGTATGTGGGACCAAGCTTTCGAACTTTTCGAAAGCATGAGAGTGGCCGGTATGAAATTAAATATTATAACTTGGAATACTATTGCTGGAGGTTGTTTGAGAACAGGCAACTTCGTAGGGGCTCTTAAGTTGATACGTCAGATGAGGACAGGTGGCGTTCGGTTAGATCACGTGGCGGTGATTATTGGATTAGGTGCTTGCTCTCGTATACGTGAGTTGAAATCAGGGAAAGTAATTCACGGTTTTGCAATTCGAAATGCTTCCATCGAATATGATAATGTGAAGAATGCGCTGATTACGTTGTATTCTCGGTGTGGAGATCTTACGCATGCTTATGTCGTCTTCAGATTGGTGAAGGGTAAAAACGTAATTACGTGGAATTCGATTATATCCGGTTTTGCAAAAAGGGATATGTCCGAAGAAGCCTTTTCTCTCTTCAGAGAATTACTTCTTGCAAAAACCGAACCGAACTACGTGACACTCGCATGCATCCTACCCCTTTGCGCACGTGTGGCAAATCCGAAACACGGGAGAGAGATTCATGGCTATATTGCCACGCGTGCGGAATTTCGGGGGAATTTATTACTGTGTAACGCTCTTATCGAAATGTATTCAAGAACAGGTAGTGTTTTAATAGCTAGACGAATATTCGATTCAATGGAGACGAGAGATTTAGTGACATACACTTCGATGATAAGTGGATACGGCTCACAAGGGAAAGGTGGGATTGCCGTTGACCTTTTCGAGGAGATGATAAAATGTAATATAAAACCTGATGATGTGGCGATGGTTGCTATTTTGTCTGCTTGTGCTCGTTCGAGGCTCGTTTCTCAAGGTCAGTTGTTTTTCGAAAAGATGGTGAGCGTCTACTGTATAACTCCTAGCTTGGAGCATTTTGCTTGCATGGTTGATTTATATGGGAGGGCTGGTTTATTGAAGAAAGCGAAGGAGGTTATTTTGACGATGGGTTATTGTCCGACGGAGCAAATGTGGGCCATGCTTATCGGAGCGTGTAGGGTCCACGGGAATACGGAGATTGGGGAATGGGCGGCTGAGAAGCTTCTAGAAGTTTCGAAGCAGAGGGACAGATGACCAACATTTTTGAGCTATTATAAACTTTGTAATTTATGGTGTATACTTGCAATTTTTTTGACTTCACAATTGGTTTAACCAACTGTATGTGCATCATTAAAATTCGAATATCTGATAAAGTTTAATATATTACGGAATTATACGAGTACCAACAAATTTTAGGGTAAATTACAAACCTTTCCATGAACTTAGACTAAATTATGATAAATACTCCCAACTATCCGTAATCATCAAATCCCCTGATGTTTGTTTTCGTCTTACACCGACCCCCTTGCGATGTATTTTTTTACGGATTTTTTTTTTATCACAAGTAAAATTTCCCGCAAAATTAAATTCCATCTTTGCAAACGTGGCATTTTTTCTATGCTACTTTTTAAAGATAAATATTACTGTAGGGGTACAACTGACATTTCTCGGGCAAAAATAATTGGAACAAAAATATCCCATAAAAAATCACACCGTAAAAGGCCGGTGTAAGATGGAAACAAATGTCGCGAGAATTTAGGTAATTACGGAGGTAGGGGTATGTTTCGTATTGTAGGGGTACAACTGACATTTCTCGGGAAATATTAATCGGAACAAAAATATTCCATGAAAAAATCACACCATAAAGGGCCGGTGTAAGATGGAAACAAATGTCGCGGGAATTACGGATAGGTGGGGATATTTTTTCGTAATTTAATCTAAGTTATGTGCTTTTTTTTGTAATTGAACATAAATATGAACTAATGGGCTTCAATTCAAGTACGATTATTATGAGTGGGCCTGTTTCAAAAAAACAGCGAGTCAAAAAGCCCAAACATAAATCTCGGAAGACAACAACGATTAGGGTTTTCTTCACCCTTCCTATATAAACCCGGGACTCGTCACTCTATTTCTCAGATTTAGGGTTCATCATCATCTTCAGTTCTACAGTTAGATCCCCAATTGTTATTATATTTATTTATTTATTTATTTAAATGTGGATTGATTATAGAGAAGAAAGGGGCAGTGATTGGAAATGTCATGCACCACTCTTACGAGATGATCCTCCCGTATGATGATAATGACTCATACCCATATGATTTCTGAGCCCTAATTTCTTTCTCAATTCCCCCCCCCCCCCTTTTTTTTTTTAAATTCAATTTCTTCTTGATGAAAATTAATTCGAAAGAGGAACCAAATGATGCGATCTTTCTTTTAGGAGAAAGTTCAAACCATGATGCGGACCGTACAATAGCTTTATGCTGCTGGGGATAAATTTTGGTGTCTGATGGTTTCCTCTTCTAATTTTTTTTTATTCTTTGAAATTTTTTGGTTTATTATTTTTTTTTAAATTCGAAAACAGGGCATCTAATTTTAGTTCAATTAGTTAAAAATCGTGTTTAGCTAATCCAAATTATTTGTTGGATTTATCTTTGCATTTTTGCACTTTCTAGTTATTTAATTGGTACAATTAATTAATCTGATTACTACTTGGTTCTTCGTAATTAGTTAGATTAATGATTCTTAATTATTTTATTTTCAATTCTGTTTCCCCAAATTTGTTAGCTGTATTAAATTAATTTAGGTGTTTGAAAAAAAAATTCTATTTTTTTGTTGATTATGGAATTGAATTAAATGTTACAAATATGTTGTTAATTTTTTCGTTATTTGTTCTCGTTGACTATGAATTTTGATTAAGTTTAACAAATAGGATTTTTGAATAAGGTCATTAAATTTAATATTCGTAATTGTATGTTTAAAATACAAAATAATTTAATATTATAATAATGATAAAGAAGATTTGATTAATAGTGTTATTACCATACTATTATTAACTTGGTATAATGTAATTTGGGCAAAATATAATTAGTTGGCCAGCCAAATTCAAAATCTTGTAAAGAAAGAGATAAGATTAAAAGGTCCTATTTGTGGACGAGAAAAAAAAATTAATGTAATAATTGATATTTGTAAATTATTGTACACGTCCTATTATTCAAATATGGGTGTCAAAGATGTTGATATATATGAAATATATTTATTATAATATGTAATTATAATATTAAGTGGCATCTTCGGAATTATGATTCCATTATTCAAATGTTGCTGCCATCAATAGTTACGATTTATATTATTTTAATGAGAAATATGTCATCAAATTCAACAAGGACTAATTTTCTTCCTGATTTATTCTATATAAGAACCGCAATACTTAAAAGCAATGGATGATGGCGATTATCTCCTTCTCTTGGATTGTGGAACGCCGCTCCGTCTTGTTGAACTTTCGACTCTCGAAGGCAATCGGATGCCCTTCTTGCATCAAGACCTCTCCGGCAAAGTCGGAAGCGTTCGTGTGTAACTCGAATGACTTTCCAAAGTCCGATAAGGCGAGGACCGGCTCTTAGCTCACCGCTGCCTTTAAGTCCTGGAACGTCCGTTGGCATGAGTGGAACCACTCCCATGCCTTGTTCTTCTTGAGAAAGTCAGTGGTGCCGCTCGTGCCGAGAACCCTTTTATGACCCGTCGATAGTAATTAACTAAACTTAAGAAATGAACGTAATTCGTTTACCTTTGTCGGCGGTTCCCACCCGGTGATAGCGTTGATCTTCGCTCCATCCAATTGTAGTGGCCCGTGTCCGATGATGTGCCACAAGAATAGAACCTCCTCGTCGGCAAAGTCTCACTTCTCCTTCACAAAGAGTTCGTTCCCCCAAAATACTTGGAAGACGGTGCGAAGGTGGTTGGCATGCTTCTCCATGATGTCGCTATAAACGACGATGTAATCTAAGTAAATCACCACAAACCAGTCCAAGTATGGATGGAATTGAAGATTCTGTTCATGAAAGTGCAAAATATTGCCGGGGCGTTGGTTAATCCAAACGACATGACGAGCCATTCATAAGAACCCGTAACATGTGATGCATGTTGTCTTAGGCTCGTTTCCTTCGAAAATAGCATGCATCTGCGAAATATGTGTCTTGAATTGGAAGATAGTAGTTCAGTGACCTCTTGGGTGGAACCCCAAGTCTTTCCACAAATTATTCAATATTAATTATTTTTTATTTTTTATTTTTCTATTAGTATTTATAGACTTGTTGCTTTAAATTTTACCACATTGTTGTGACCAAAGGCAATTTTGTTTTGAATTTATCAATTTAATTAAAGTATAAATATGGTGAGATATCCTATAATAATTGAATCCAACCACAACCATGAAAATGACTTACATTAGTTGGGACATGATAATTTGTGGACAAGAAAATTACCACTTTATTAAATAATTATTTATTTTCCACGTCCAGATATTCAACACCGGCTGCTACCATCGATAAATATATAACAAGTAGAGTAACTAAATTGTTGAAATATATGAAACATATATCTGATTCTGGTCATATAATAATTAATTAAATGGCATCTTCAGACAGTAGTAATAATATTAGCACAGAGAAATACAGATCATATTTGAATGAAGAAGATGATGTTAAGAACATCAAATGGAGATATGGTGCTCCTCCTAACTACGACGTCGTAAACAAGCTCTTCGAAGAAGGCCGAACGAAGGTATTATTGTAATTTTTTATAATTTTTATAATTTTTTTTTAATTTTTTTAATTTTTTTAAATTTTAAAAAATGGTTTTAATAAAAAAAATTAAATATAGATATGGAGTGCTGGTTCAGTTGAAGAAAAGGTGCAGAATCTAGTGAAGACATGGGAAATGGAGATGTTTCACAAAGTCAACTTTGATGAGTATAAAACTGTGGACCCTCTTAAGTATAGGTTTAGTCTTAATGGTAATTAATCTATCTAATCTTGCATAATTAATTAATTTTTATTTTTTTTTAATTGAAATTAAATTAAATTATTTCAGGAAGAAAAGCACTGTCACTCGAAGAGAAAAGAAAGCTTGGAGGAGGAGGTTACAATTCCTTGCTGCAAACATCCTTACCAGAAAAGTTCAGGTGTTTAAAATCGGAATCGAATTTCCGAATTCTGCTGATTTCTGATCCAAAAACTTCCGATTTTGGAACAATTTCGATTCCGATTCCCAATTAATTTTTTCGACAAAATTATATATATATATATAAAGTTCTCATTGTTCTAAAATTTAATGGAAAATAATTTACTAGGAATCTGAATTTCACAAATTCCGCTGCTTTCAACCCGAAATTTTTTCCAACTTCCGATTTTAGTTTTGAATTGAAATTGGAATTACTCTATTCCTAATCCAAAAAAAAAAAAAAAAAAAACTAATTCCAATCCGATCAATATGATTTCCATATTTAGGTGCTTCAATCCAGCGGAGGAAACAGTTGACTCGTCGCACCTTGCTTTCACAACGGCGTTTCCAAGAGGATTCGCTCTGGAGATTATTCAGGTGTACTCCGGTCCACCGGTTATCGTGTACAAGTTCCGGCACTGGGGTTTCATGGAGGGCCCTTTTAAAGGCCACTCTCCTACCGGTGAGATGGTTGAATTCTTTGGCATGGCCATTTTCGAGGTACATATATTTATCATGGCCAAATTACGGCCATCCATTAAATAATATAATGTCAAATTACGAAAATACCCTTGGTAAAAATATTGTGTCACGTTTATTCAATTTTTGTTATAAAATAATAACGATTTGATGAAATATAGGTTGATGAGAATTCGAAGGTTGTGAAGGTCGAGTTTTTTTACGATCGAGGGGAGTTGCTTGGTGGTCTTGTGAAGGGGGCTGCATTATCCGACGATGTTGTTACTATGAGTAAAGACGTTTCTTCGAGCTGCCCTTTTTTGAGTAGCAACACCGGATAATACAAGAACACGATTATTACAGAATTCGATGTTGTTGTTAATTCCTATTGCGCATGGTTTTGTACTGTAGAATAAATAATGTGTGAACCACAACTACCAGTCTACCACCATATGTCGTATAGTATCCTTAATGAATTCTCTTGTTTTCCATTTAATATTTTGCAATTCTTTTGTCTTGACCAAGAAAATATAGTATGTAAATGAATTTATTAATTTATCGAGTATTAATTTATGAAGGTTCTGCTGGCTATGCTTTTGGAATCATAATTGTGTCTGGCTGCTTTTAATTCAGTATAATATAACAAATTAGTGGTCCTAAATCTTAATTAATTTAATCCCATATAGGTTAGTTTATCTTTGGAGTTTTAGCTTTTCAGTACGTTGGTGGTATGAATGATTGAAGGTGATAATCGAGGTAGTACTATAATAAAAATCGAATCACGAGTCGAATCGAAATAAATACTTTCTGGGAAAAAAATAATCAAAAATTTTGAAATTGGAATTTCGAAAATTGAAATGTAAAGGTTTGATTCAAAATCGGTATTATTTGGATCAGAGTCGACAAAATTTGAAAATTCAATTTAGTTAATAAAAGAAAATACATAATAATATTAATCTTACAAGTGTACGTGAATTATTTTTGAAAATTAAAATTAGATCGATAATTAAAATTTCACATATATTCCATTTCGGTCAATTTTAATTTTTTTCCCCAGAAAAACTAGATTTTTTCTTAACTTGGAAAATGATCGAAAAATCGATGGATTTCGCAAAATTTGTTCCAATTTTTTTCCCGGAAAAATTGGAAATATCTTAACTTGGAAAGCAATTATGGGATCGAAAAATCGGCGAATTTCACATAATTCGTTCCTATTTCCAAACCCTATTACAAACTTCGTATACTTCATAACAAAAGTTTAAATTAAAGAAAAATTTGGTGAATTTTTTTCAAATAATTGCCATGTACTAATGATCTTTTGAATAGTATAGAAGTAAAATACGAAGGGGTCACCACCTACCCAAATATTGTCACGTGCACAATGCATGGTTTGTCGTTCTCTCTCTGGCTGCGGAACCACATTCAACGAACCTGAAAACACGAACTTTTTCGACTTTCGTTTTTATTGTTTATTACTATAATATAATATAAAGAATGATAAATATAAAAAAATAAAAATAAACCTTTGTTGAATATTATTATTAACAATGTGGACAAACCACAAGTTGCTGGGAAACTTTTGATTATTCTATATAAGAACCCCACTAATGGAATCCTTTTATCTCAACAATTATTGTTCAAACATTAATCCAATATTTATTACAAGACTCAGAAAAAAACATTGCAAATTAATTAGTTCATATCTGTCTTGAAATTAATTGTCGAAAGATACAGAAGCGCGCGCGCGGCAAACAAAAAAAAAAAAAAAGATGAAATCGAAACACGCTTTTATGCTCATTGTGCAGTTCTTGGTCTTCGCTTTAGCCTTTGGTATTACTCGATCATCTGAATTTGTTTTCATGTTCAAGTGTTTACAAAATTTTGTTTAATGATTTTTTTTTATAATTATTTTTCAGAGGCTGCGATCGGTGCGACCTGCACAACACCGAGTTCAGCCGGTTCGGAAGGCGGAGACAAGTACAGATGGTACTTAACACCCGAGGATTTGGCCAACACCAAATGGCTTAGTGGTGTTCCTAATTACGACGTCGTTAATAAGCTCTTCGAGGAAGGCCGGACCCACGTACGTTTATATATATGCAATTAATTGTCTCGTTGTTCTTGATTTTACATTTATACACATATGTCACACAAATTAACAAAATCAATAAATATGCAAAAGTTATACCAAAAATATATATAGAGAGAATTACCAAAATACCCTTTTCATAAATAGCTTCTCAGTTAATTATCTTTCGAGTAATTTAGAGTGATAAATTGAAAACACTGCAGTTAATTAAAAATTCATTGCAATTCTAAAGTGATAAATAATTTCGAACAAAACAAAATAAATCCAAATGAACTAGTAATTATTAATCCGATAATTTTTAATTTTTTTTTTAATTTTATATATATTTATTAATAATTAATATTGGTTTTGTGTGGCAGGTATGGGAAGCTGGATCACTTGAAGAATATGTGCAAAGTCTTGTGAAGACATGGGAATTTGAATTGGTTCAAAAAGCCGATCCAAATGATTACAAAACAGTTGTTCCAAACTTTATCCTAGGAATCAATGGTAATAAACTTAATAATATTATAATTATGTTTTATTGCAATTAAAAAAAAGTATGTGTATATATTTTAACAAAATTTTGAAATTAATAATAGGGAAGAAGTATTTTACATTGGAGCAAATTGGAAAGATAGGGGGAAGCTACAACGTGTTCCTTCAAACTTCGTTACCGCCATCACTTCGATTTTACAACCCCGACGAAGAAACGTACAACTCGTCTCAGACGGTGTTCAAACAAGTGTTTCCACGTGGATTTGCTTTCGAGATACTTCAAGTTTTTTCGGGCCCACCTGTCATCGCTTTCAAGTTTAGGCATTGGGGTTATTTCGAGGGATCTTACAAGGAATATGCACCTACCGGCGAACTCATCGAATTCTTCGGAACTGCCATTTATACGGTACGTACTAATTAAGTTTTCGTATAATAAGTAGTGATTTTCGTCGTTTGAAGTGTGTTTTGTGAGAGTGTTTTTAATTGTGCGAATCTTGAAATTCAGTTGAATGAGGAATGCAAAGTGACGAACGTTGAGTTTTTCTTTGACCGCGGAGAGTTGCTGGCTGGACTACTTAAGGGCAAAACTTCCGATGAAGCGGCCGCACTTTCCGGCGGCTGCCCCTTCGTACAATAATAGTTTGGCCATGGAAGAAAAATTGATCACTTCATATAATTTTTACTTTTTTTTTTTTTGTTTATGGAACCAATGTTGAATAATTTGAATAGGTTGTAATGATCTATTCATGTGTAATTTGGAATTAATTTTTTTTTTTGGTTTTCAAAATTTGATTCAAGGGCTTATAAGCTTATTCTTGAATTGAATAAATATAAGAATTTCCTCTATAACATGGGGAATAAATCACGAACACCTTGAATTCAAATGTATTATGAATAGCAATAAAAACTTGAGACTGAATTTGTAAGTCTACGTGAGTCTTTTTTTTTTCCATTCACCGAAATCCTCATTTTATAGGCACGGGCTACTGTTTCTTGACTTGTTGGCATGGGCCATACCTTTGTAAAGCCCAAATATAACATGGACTGATTTGGGACTCAAATTAATAACCGATTTATTTGGTTATTAGTCGGTAAATTGTCCAAAAGTAAATATATTCTAATTAATTTATAAATTACAAATTCAAATATTAAATATATCAATTGCATTAAAAGACCATGATGAAATAAGTGGTTTCTTCATGCAGTTAGTTACATCATGCGTTCTGCAATTCCTTTGACCTGCCAAATTCCCCTGTTTCACAACAAACACACCTCAAATTAAAATTAAATTTGCCCTAAATTAATAAATATTTTAATTCATACCAAACATTAATATCTCTCTCTCTCTTCAATTAATTTCGTCCATAAAGAAATCGTTGCATATTTTGTATTTTCTTGTAGCCATGTCTGACACCTCTGAATCCGAATTCCTTTCAAGTACTTCAACCCGGTTCGTCCATTCAGTAGCCGGGTCGGGTCGGATCCTCCCTTCGTCCTCAACCCGTAATTGGAACTCAATCGACCTCGATTTCAATCTCCTCCCTCAACTCACCGACCGATTCCACTCACTCCCCTCAAAATTCTCAAAATCGGTCGATTTCAACCTAACCATTTCCGACAAAACCCACTTCAAACGCTGCGTTTCGATCTCAATTTTCTTACTCCTCCTCCTTATTCCACTATCAATTCTGCTTCCACATTCTCTCACACACAGCAAACACACACCAGATCACCCACCTCCCAAGAATCTCACTCTTGCTTTGAACCAAGCCCTTCTCTTCTTCGATGCACAAAAGTGTACGTACGTTATACGTACGTACTCAATACTCATGCATGCATGCATGCATGTAATTAATTTTCTCATGTTTGTTTTTTTTGTGTTGACAGCTGGCAGTTTACCGGAGAATAGTACGATGAAGTTTCGTGGAAATTCAGGTTTAGATGATGGGAGAGAAGGTGGTGGTATTAATGCAGATCTTGTGGGAGGGTTTTATGATTCAGGGAATAATATTAAATTCAGCTTTTCTACAGCTTATACAGTCACGCTTTTAAGCTGGACAGTTATTGAATATCAACAGAAATATGCAGATATTGGAGAGCTTGATCATATTAAAGACATAATTAAATGGGGAAGTGATTATTTGCTCAAACTTTTCATTCCTCCTAATTCAGATAATTCAGCCCTTTTATTGATCTCTCAGGTGATATATAATATTATATCTATATATACATATAATATGTACATATATTGCATAATTATTTAAATTCTTGTTTGACATAATTTAAGGTAGGAGGGAGTGGCGAAAATCAAGAAAACGACGTTAGTTGTTGGCAAAAACCGGAAGATATGAATTATACTAGGCCGGTTTCGGTTTGTGACGACACAGCGGCTGACCTGGCAGGGGAAATTGTTGCGGGATTATCGGCTGCTTCATTAATTTTTAGCGACGAGGAAGATTATTGTCATAAACTAGTCGAATCGGCAGAAAAATTGTTCGATTTAGCGACGAGGCGGGACCCTTCTCGTAAACTAAGAACGTACACTGAAAAAGACGATGATTGTGGAAATCGAGCTAGAGAATTCTACAATTCGTCTAGCTATATGGATGAATTGGTTTGGGGGGCAACTTGGTTATTTTTCGCAACGGGTGAGGTTAGTTATCTGAAATACGCGACGGATAATTTCGATGCGGCTGAGGAGGAAGAATTGTCGTCGGAAAAAGGGGTGTTTTATTGGAACAATAAGTTGACAGCTAATGCGGTATTTTTTTTCCTTTCGATTTCTGAATTTCTTTTTTTTTATTATTATTATTTTTTATTTTAAGGTTATCTGGTTTTATAAATTCTATGATGTTTAATTTGTTTGCAGATTTTGCTGACAAGAATTAGGTATTTTATGGATCTTGGATATCCATATGAAGATGCATTGTCTACAAACAGGACTGATTTGCTCATGTGTTCTTATCTTTCTTCTTATGATCACAAGCTGAGTGTGACAAATGGTGAGTGAATCAGATTGTAATTTTCGAATATTATTTTTAGGGGCGGAAATCGGATTGAAATCAACACTTTCAGAAAAATTACGATTTTTTTCGGAAGTGAAAAACTAGTTCCAATTCCATCCCCGAAAAAATAAGAAAAATCGGAAATCGGAATTTCAGAAATTGGTATGAAAAAACTTGTTCCAAAATCGGAAATTTTTTAAACGGGATCAAAGGCATTCAGAAAAATCCAATTTCTAGTAGCCTAAAATATGTATTTTTTTGGAATTATTTTCGAAAATTAAAAGACCGGATCGAAAATCGGAATCTCATAGATATTTCAATTTCAATCCCAATCCAAAAAGATGGGAAAAAATCGGAAATCAGAATTTTTGGAATTCTGAATGAAAAATACTATTCCAAAATCACAATATTTCGGATCTGAATCAGCGGAAATCTGAATTCCGTTCAAATTTCCACCCCTAATTCTTTAACCAATGTGAAAATTGATTTTTTTTTATTCTATTTTTCCAATAATATAGGTGGATTAGTTCTCCTAAAACCAGATGCAGGTGCACCACTCCAGTATGCTGCAACTGCATCTTTCCTCAGTAAACTATACAGTGACTATCTTCACCTCCTAGGAAGAACACTTGGCAGTTGCACTACTGCCGTTTTCTCCGCTGACGAGCTGCAAAATTTCGCGATTTCCCAGGTAACAATAGATTATACAATCAATTATCAGAAATTAGTACAAGAAAATTTCTCATTATTGTACTAATTAGTAATTAATCTCAGGTTAATTACATATTGGGAGACAATCCTATGAAGATGAGCTACATGGTAGGGTACGGTGAACGTTACCCTAATCACGTCCACCACAGAGGAGCATCGATCCCTTTGGACGGCAAAAAACACTCGTGTTCTGAAGGGAACAAATACTTATATTCGAAGAAAGAAAATCCGAATAATCTAGTTGGAGCAATGGTTGTGGGGCCAGACGAAGACGACCTTTTCTTGGACGATAGAGATAAACCATGGTTCACCGAGGCGAGTATATCGAGCAATGCTGGTTTAGTGGCTGCACTAATCGCGGTTCATAATCCTACGGTTAAGTCTTTCGATTTCAGTAATGGTATAGACAAAATTGGCATCTTTCGAAACGTCCGTTTGTGACTTTTTCAAAAGTGTTTGTCGATAAATTCGACGATTTTGGAGTAAATGTGAATTATGTGTATTGATAAACAATTATGTGAGGTACAAGAAAGAAAGTTATCAACTAGAAAAGATAGAAAGTTAATTAGGGTACTATTTTACATGTTTGTTTCAACTGTACAAGCTAATATATATATATATATATATATATATATATATATATATATATATATATATGCATGGCTCTATGCATGTGTAAAAGAGGGGGCATCAATTCATAAAAAGATTTAACTAGGCAAAACTGAACGATGTACACAGTTGTTTGAGACAATCTTAAAAATCGACTTCTTCGATCACGTCGATTTCAACTTATCCAACTGGTACATTCTCTGCAAGAACGCGCAAAAAGAAAAAGAATAAATAAACGATCGAACTTAATTATCGATTTTTGTTTTTTTGCATCATTCAATTTATGTACTAACTAACTGAAAAAAAAAATTAATAATAATAATTACTAACCAGAATCTCGTTGTTTTGGTCTAAAACGGGGACGAGTAAAGCGACGAGGTTCTGCATTTCTTCCTTGAGCATAACATTGTCTTCGTCTTTGACCTTGAGAATGTCAACTAAAGTTTGACTATCAGGCACCAATTTTATTGCTACCTATAAAAATTACAGATTATGAATATGCAAATTCGAAAAGAAAAAAATATTTAAAAAAAAAGGATGTTTATTTATTTATTTATAAATGGTAGTATTAACGTACTTTATATGCAGCAGAAGAAATCCATCCATGCCATGGTTTTAAAGTGGTGGCATATGACTCTTCAACAGCTTCCTCCATATTTTTCCCCAAATCCTTCACAAGTAACTGTAATAAAGCTCGGGTGAAATCGAGAGACCTGCATTTTCAAGACAATAACTTTATTTTACAGTAAAATCTTGATAAATTAATAATATCGCTTAAATAATAATTTATTTCGGTCCCGACTCTAGAAAAATGTACTAAATTATTACTCACTCCGTCCTGATTTAACGACGGTTGTTGCGCACACATTACAAAAATCACTAAATCTGCATGGGTTATAGTAAAAAGATATAAAAAATCACTAACATTAATTGTTTTACAACTAATTTAATTAGGAGTGATAAAGGTAAAATTAAAAATAATGTAATTGATGATTTATTGAAAATCTAAAATAATAGTAAATAATTTAGGACAAGAAAATAATTTCATATTTCGGTAAATAAAAAGAATTTTGTAATTTGTTAGACATGGTGTAACGTTATTATTTCCTTTTAGGCAATATAATAAAATAAATATATACTATATATATACTAAAATAAAAAAAAATTAATTACCTATTAAGCCAAACAAAGGCTTTACTGCATGTGGGGCCCTTTTTGGCTTTGCCTTCGTTGACTTCTTTCTTGAGAATCTCAACCACATCCCAATACTTTGATGGATCAGAGTCATGGAACTTCTCTAATCTCTAGATATTAAACAAGATAACATTAATTAATTACACTAGCAACAAAAGAAGAATAAATTAAGGATAAACTAGTTTAATTAATCTCTGTTTTAGAAAGATAATAATTATTAAAAATAAATAAGATAAAAACCCTAATTGTGCAATATGAACTGGCAGAAATAACCCTCTTGCATTAGCCAATTAAAAAACGGCATTATTGGATAATGCTTAGTAAAGTCAGTCGTTGACGAAAATGCACCTATAGGAAGGGTAAAATAGTAAATACACATTATCCAAAAAGAAAAAAAGAAAGAAAGTCAAAATGAAGGGGTGGCAAATTTCTGGCCGTAGTGAAGATAGATGCAGACTTTTTTGGTAGGGATGAATGAAGCAATGCGTGTGGTTTGCACGCACTGTGTAAAAATGACAAATTTGATTTTTAACTTTTAGTCTTCGTTTTTTCAGACAAGGGTTTTTCCTTTTTTTTTTTTTTTTTTATAATTTAAATTTGTTTTTTATTACCTGTATGTTTTGATGAATGTCTTGTCTCAGTACAGCCATTGTTGGCCCTATCTTATCTGCAAAAAATAAAGTAAAAAATAATATTAATTAATTAATAATCATTCGTTTTTGTTTTTTTACTTTGTAATGAAAGTAACACCACATAATTGATAAGAACTCAATTATTGAATGATAGTTCACAGAGAGAGAGAGGAAGAAAGAGAGAGAGAGAGAGAGAGAGAGAGAGAGAGAGAGAGAGAGAGAGAGAGAGAGAATAACCAAGAATTTGAATGAGGATATTGCAAAGAGAGAGAAAAGGCTTGATGTGAACATGATGCTGAGTAGAAGTAGTAGTAGTAGTGCTACTTGTCTGAGTATGAATATCAGTATCAGTATCAGCAGCGGCAACAGAGGCAGCGGCGGCGGCAGGGACGGTGGTGCAACCAATTTTGAGGTTGACCCCGAAGAGTGAAAGCTCCTCAATGGCGGACCTGATCTCCGATGCCGCCGTCTCCGCTTCTCTCATCCTCTTCATTTTTCTCTTACTTTCTCCGGATTTTCTTGAGCCCCACAAACAATATATACTATATATATATATATATATATATATATATATATATTAGCCGGTCGAAGTACTTGAAGTTATTATTATTATTATTAATTATTAATTATTGTATATATAAACCGAGATGCCTATCTGGCTGTGATAAAATGCAATGAATTCAAGAATTTTATTTAAAAGAATTATATACATATATTATATATATGCAGTTGGACGAACTCTCTCAGCTTAATTGATCAGTACTATTTATGTCTGTCTTCTTTTTCTATTATTAATTTAAATATTGATTTGCTTGTATTTTATTGCAGAATTTGATCGTGACCTCTAATTTTGACCTTGGAATTATCTCAAATTTATCCTCTAGATATATATATTTTTTATTTATTTATTTATTTCTAATTTTTAATCTACCCGACAAGACAAGGTCTGTCTGCATCATCAAGACAAGGGAGTTCAGGAGATCCAACAGCTACACAAAGTATTCGGACTGGTTATGTAAATTATATGTACAAGTTTTTTTTTTTTTTTTTTTTTTTTTGGGTAAATTTTAAGTGTTGCAAAATTAACTTTTATTTATTCTCTTAAAACAAGTTGTTAAAATATGTAATTTTAAAAGCACCTCTCGACTTGCTTTTTCAATTTAAGTTGATTTTCTAATATAGTTGCAAACAACATCAACTTCTAAAAATAAACACTTAAAACCAATTTAACTCGCAATATTAACTTTTGCTTTTAAATAAACTTTTGTTATGTAAACTAACGGTGAAAAGTTGGATGAATTGCTCAACTGAACTCTACACGATGCATCTTCTTCGTCTATTTTTACGGTCAGTGGCCGGTCGGTGGTCCATTAGCTTTTTATCACTGAAATTTTGGTTAATTAGTAATTTGCATCTGCCTCCTCTAACTCTAGTATTTGAATTTTTTTTGTTGCTTAACATTTGACGGAGAAATGGATGAAGAGGATGGATGTATATGTCAAAAAAATATATTGTAGATTTTACGATTATTGAAAGGCTGCGGCTATATGCAAGACTAATTCCACTTGTGCAAGACCAAATTAAAATTTTCAATGTATAAATACTATAATACCCTTATTTATTAAAAAAATAAAAAATTCCAAATATGCAAGACCAAAAATTCAAAAAACCCTATCACAAGACCACAAAACCACAAGACCAACTATCATCTTCTCCATCTTCCAAAACTCACAAGACCTTTCTCCTTCCTCCTTCATTAACCCACAAAACCTAGAAATTCAAAATCATCAAAACTCAACAAATCTTACAAAGATGGCAAGTATGGAGTCAGAAGACATCAAAATAGAAGATTCTACGATGGAAGAACCCAATAATGTATGCATTTATGGGTTTTTTTTAGCTAGAATATCGATTTTTCAAAAAAAAATCCCGCGCAAACGAATTCGACATGTACAGGTCGAATTTTACAGGTAAAAATCGACATTTAGATGTCGAATTTGAGGTATAAAATTCGACATTTAGATGTCGATTTTTAGGTATAAAATTCGACATTTGAATTTGTGCTACAAATTCGACATGTCAATGTCGATTTTTACCTATGAAATTCGACGCTTAAGTGTCGATTTGTAGCATAGTTTTTCGACACCTTGGTGTCGATTTTTGTTTTTTCTCATTATTTGTATTTGGTCTTACATGTGAAAAAAAAGCCAATTTAATTTATGGGCATACTTGTCATTCCATCTTAATAAAATAGAATTTTTTGGAATCTTTCTTTAATTTGGTCTTGCACAAGTGGAATGAGTATTGCATATAGCCGCAGCCTTATTGAAATTGATGTGACAAGCTAACAAAGTATAATTGGTCACATTTATTTAAATATTATGAAACCACTTATATGCCCACAGTACTGCTAGCAACATATGTTGTATGAACGCCCCAATTCATGCCGGAATTACAACCATAATCTTTTTATATATATATGTGTGTGTGTGTGTTCCCTTGTGTTGGGAATCTTGACATATATCCACACCTCAAAACTCTGGCAAACCCCATTTTTGTAACTGAATTTGCATCCAATTCAAATTGTTTGGGACCAATCATTTACTTACAATTATTTAATAAAACACACACATTCCCACACTTCATGGATTCCAAATTTAATTAGGTCTGTATGCTCAGTTCTGAAACAAAACCTAGTCCTTTACATATATAACTATTCATCGGTGACAAAAGTTTTTTTCCTTGAGATACGAACTCATCATTATTAAAATCGAGTTTTCGTCGAGCCAGCTCATCAGCCGGTTCACCTCATTTACACGATGAAGATAAGATATTGTATATGAAGATAAGTGGTAGATTTTGAATATTGAAAGAAGGTAATCGATTGATAAAATAGCATAGCGATCGTATGAAGACTGAAGTCCGTGTTTTCATAAAATTTTAGTAATATGGTTGGTTGATCGATAATCATCCGTCAATTGAAATTTGGTGATATTAGAAACCATGAACCGATCCATTATAGATCGGAATATTGAAATTTTCGAACTGATCCAATAAGTCATCAGTTAAGGATTTATTATCGACCTTGAAATATGGATCGTAGGATCGTTAATGGATAAAGCCGACCTCTCTCAATTAAAAAAAATTAGTACCCTCTAATATTTAACAAATTTAATATTCACATACATGAACCTATAGTACAATTGCGGTGCATTAGAATATAGCATTCTTTTCTTTAGATTCCATGTGATGTGATGGTAACATATATATATATATATATATATATATATATATATATATACATATATATATATATACATATATATATATATATATATATATATATATATATATATATATATATATATATATATATATATATATATATATATATATATATATACATATATATATATATATATATATATATATATATATATATATATATATATATATATATGTATATATATATATAATTATAATTAATCTCCACTTGCAATTTTCCATTGACTTGTGAAAAACCAAATTAAAGTGCCATTTTCATTTATTTGACATCACAAAGAAGAAAAGGTTTGTACGTGTCTATGGTTAATTTATAATCTAAAAATATCAATGAGATTTTATTTGTCAAAATTCATAATAATTAAATTTAAATTTGTCACGCATGATGTTATGAGTCATCTCATTGGCTCTTAAGTAATAACTATAGATTAGATGACGTGTATTAAAATGTGTGAACACGTAGATTCCCAGGATAATTCCGGCACAAATTAATCCAAGAATCTTAACAAAATAATGACACATTAAAACAAAAAAAATAAATAAAAAAACTAGATGGTTGAAATATGATGGAAGCTAGCTTATGCAATAATTCAAATTTGTTTCGCATTTACTTGGGATTTTTTTTCCTAGATAATTGTACAATATTATGTAATGTGATCTAATCAATATTTTGTTATTTTGTCAGGTGTATAATTAAAAATTTCAGCAAGTGAACGATCAAATGTGGTTAAATTTTAGATAGAACAAAATTTCAAGGGCGATTTGTGTATTTTTTTCATGTTTGAAGGATCTAGTGGCAATTAATAGATAACCTCAAGGGTGTGTATATAATTACCTATAGTATACACACTACTCAAAAAAGAATCTAAATTTGAAGCAAAAAATAAATAATTAGAAAAAATATATATTATGATTCTCTAATTACGCGCATAGAGTGGACTTTTTACATCTTAATGATGAAATTGTTCTCTGTTAATATGAAATAAATAAATTAAAATACACTATTTTTAAATATCAAAATTCAAATGGTTTAATTGTGGATTAAAACAAATAAAAATAAGTCAAGAAAATATTAGTCGTAGCGTGAAGTTCTACCCACATTAATATATATTATCTTAGGTTTTATTTGATATTCCAATTTACATGATTTTTATGTAAACTTCAGATTCTTTAAGCATTAGATTACATTTATTTTAATCCCAATTATTTAAATGTCTAAATATTCTGATTTATATTTAGTAGAAAAATCTTGCACCAAGTCGAAAAATTTAGTAGAAAAATCTATTGTTTGATTGCCAAGTCGAAGCTTCAAAATGTGACCATGTCTTTTCTCATTTTTTAATTTTTTTTTTAAACAAAATATTATTTGCATATATTTTATATATAATATTATTATATTATTGTGTATATAACAAATAGATACATACCTTTCAAATGCAAAAATACTAAGAAAATAAAATAAATGGCATTATTTATAAAAAAAAAAATGAGATAATTTTATAAATATTTTATGAAACAAATATCATCATTTTTTAATATTTTGGATGATTAGTATTAGGGCTGTGCATGGATCGGTTTTAACCATCAACCAACCCATTTTCGACCCACAATTTGTGATGGTTAATCAACCATCAACCGACCCATTTAAGTTGGGTCGATAATGTCAACCAACCCATGTATAGTTGGGTCGATAATGGTTTCTAATATGCTAAAAAGTTGGTTAGTCGGTTAATATCGGCCAACCAACTTTATTCATTAATTTATTATTTATTAATTTTAATTAAAATATTTAATAGTTTTAATTTCAAATTTCTATTTTATATCACATTTATTAAATTGTTTAATATTGACCAAAATCCTAAAAGCAATAAATCTAACATAATTATCTAATTTGAACTATTTTAATTTTAAGATATACAGTCTAAATATTTGGACGATTATTATTTGTTGAATTATTTATGTTTAAATGCTATATATATGCCCGTAATGTTTTGAATCTTTTATTTGAATATTATTGAACTAGTCGCATTTAATTTATAAAAGATATAGCGTTGTAACAAGTAATAAAATATAAAAAAAAAATTAAAAAATATTTAGATGGATGACCCATCAACCAAACCACCAACCAACCCATTAAATTGGTTTTCAACCATCACCCAACCCATGTAAGTTGGGTCGATAACGGTTTCCAATATTTGCCAAAGTTGGTTGGATGGGTTGGGTTGGTTTTATGCCTGGTTTTTAACCAAACCAACCAACGCACAGCCCTAATTAGTATTACTTTTTTAATAGGTATTTATCTCTCTCTCTCTCTCTCTCTCTCTCTCTATATATATATATATATATATATATATATATATATATATATTTTAAATAACTGAATATAACCGTAATGGGCCTTGGATTATCTAACTTATTGATTAATGATGAATATATCGCATTAAAGCCCAAATTACTTTCAGCAGATTGGGCTAAATTGTGAAAAACAACCGGTCCATTAAAAAGCAAAAAACCGGTCCATTTAACTTACGAAATGACAAGTGTACCCTTGCCTGAGTTTCAGATAACGTGGGAAAAAAAACCTCTACGAGGGTGGGGCAAATATCTCCGGCATGGCGGGTGTTTTAACGGTGACCGTGTCATCAATCGGCGTTTATCGGAGGTCTCTACCCCTCCGGCGCACGCTATACGCGACGAAAGCTATTTGTTCTTCCGTATCATCCTCGAAATGCTATTCGCGAATGGGTTGGAATTCCCTGCAGCGCAGGTCCACCGTACTCCCGTCGAGAAAGCTTGTGATTCGAGCTGCCAGAATCGAGTCCGAAGGAGTGTCCCTTGGTTTCAGAGCACCTGATTTCGAGGTCTGTACGTATTTATAATGTGTGTGTGTGTGTGTGTGTGTGTGTGTGTGTGTGTGTGTGTGTGTGTGTGTGTGTGTGTGTGTGTGTGTGTGTGTGTGTGCGTGCCTGTGAGCGAATTTACTGCACAGAGGATATAAATTTCTTGCGAAAATACATGATTCGAGATTATTGAAACCCTAATTTTGCGGTGATGGTTTCTAATTCGCTTCTCCTATTAATTTGAATTTTAGCTTCCGGAACCTCTCACTGGTAAAACGTGGAAACTGGACGACTTTGAACCATACCCAGCATTACTGGTAATTATATTCTACATTAAAAAAAAAATGTTTTAATTATGTGAACTTATTTTATGTTCGTGATTAATTTTTGTTTTAATTTTGTTTTGCGTGGTCGAAGTGATACTGATTTGTTTATGTGCTTTCTGTCTGTATATCACTTGTAATGTGGTTAGGTGGCAAAGAAAATTCTCCTTCTAGGTTGTTTCATGTCAATTAAACGATCATTCAACGGGTTATTTGAAGGTGAAACTTAAAGGGAATATTAACATTTTAGTTACAGGAGATACTTGAGGGTTCTTCAGTGTAACAAAAGTAGTTTGTTTGCGATAGATAATTTAACATCATAATGCTAATTATAAGAAGTGCCCTTTTTTTTTACTTATAACACCGATTGACGTTCTTGATATAAATCGACATGTTTTCTTCACACATAGGATGGTAGGGTTTTTTAAGGAAAGAGGGGGACCTTGGTTGAATTCGTTAATGGTTCCCCTGAATCAAGAAAGCAAAAACTTGTATGATTATTGCTTTCCGATTGCAGCTGTCGTTGTTGTCAGTTTTGATTGTTTTTTTCTGTTAGTGTAGGTAATGTTCATCTGCAACCATTGCCCCTTCGTCAAACATTTGAAGAAGGACATTGTCAAGATTTCAAACTTCTACATGAAGGTAAGCTATTAATATTGTTATTTTCCGATATTTTTGTCGTTTTTGCAAAAGAAGAAAAAAGCGTTGCTGATTTGTATGTCTATGTGGCAGAAAGGGCTTGCGGTGATAGCAATTTCTTCAAACTCAGCAACTACTCATCCACAGGTTCAGATGAACTTATATCTTCAAATTTTGAGCAGTGTTGAAGCCATTGAATGATTCGTACAGAATTAATGTATACCTCACAGGATGGTCCTGATTTCATGGCTGAGGATGCTAAGATGTTTAACTACCCTTTCCCTTATCTCTACGACGAGGTAATTATTCATCAGATTCCGATTCTGTTTCTTCAAAGTGAATCTGCTATGTCATCGTTTTTGGCTGTCATAATGTTTGCCCATTCTCTTACATCTTTTGTTGTTTTAACTGCATTTGTCAGAGAATTGTTAATGTTTTTTTTTCTTCTCATACTCATCATTGTCTTGCACTATTAATTGAACGTGCTGTATATTTATCTGCAGTCCCAAGATGTTGCCAGAAACTTTGGCGCTGTATGCACACCTGAGTTTTTCTTATTTAAAAAGGTAATTATCAGCTTTGCTAATAAACATTGAGATCATACATAATTATTTATGTTTTTTTTTTAAATTATTTGGTGTTGATCTTGATTTTTATTTTGACGACAGGATGGCCGTAGGCCATTTGAGTTAGTTTACCATGGACAATTCGACGATTCACGGCCGAGTAACAATGTACGGATCACTGGAAGGTTGTTTCCGTACTTGTAATATTTAGAAATATACTCGCACTAATAATAATTATTTTGTTAGGAACTTAATCATGCGTTCCTAACAATTTATTTTTATGCTTAACATAGGGACCTGTGCTTAGCAATAGACAGTGTTTTAAGTGGACAACCTGTACCATCCTTTCAGAAGCCTAGGTATATCTCCTATTTATCTCTCTTCGTGTCTTATTACATGCTATTGTTTTACAGTTAATATCGTATCTTCGTAAAGCATGGTATCAATTTATAATTATCATGGTTGAATCTAAGTTCATTATCTTTCTCTACCGCTAGTGTTGGATGCAGTATAAAGTGGAATCCTGAATGAAGTAAAGGTATAACTAGAGGCGCTTAAATTGCCTTCAAGATGCCATCGTCAGCCTTGCTCTGAGGTGCATGATATTAACTTTGTAATAGCTGATTAAATTTCGATTATCAGAATTCATTTGATTCGTTTTTATGTAAGTTTTGTGATCATTTTCCACGTCTTTGCGAGTTCATTTCATGAACTTAGCAGAACAATGTGGTGCTTACATTTCATATTTTTCGATATCTATTTGTATAAAGTTATTACATTTATTTGACTTGTGCCTCCACATGCCTGTTTTAATTTACAACTGAAGGACTGAAATTTTACTGACACATCCCGTTTTAGTTAGTTAGTTAGTTGCCGTAAAATTTGTATAATTTTAACTTTTAATTTTATTAATTATAATTTTAAAATTTATTTCTGATTTTATGAGACTTCAAAATAGTGCCTAGGAATTTAGTTATTGTGTTTACTTTAATTTGTACTTCTAAACGAATCCAAACGTAGCTTTCGAGAAATGCACATTAAGATATTAAAGTAGGAGTGTAACAATGAAAAAAATGTATAATCTTTAATGTAATTTAAACCGAACTTGTTACACAAAGAACCTATACAATTTCATTACAGCTTAAAAAAGAATGAACTGAAGAACTAGGTATTACAGCATGGGGGTAGAGCAGGAACTGCCTATTGGGAATGAGGAGGTGATCTGATCAGAGGTTTAGATAGCCTGGTAAAACTTCTACACTGAACTGGTGGCCTCTGGTTTGAGCTCGCTTCTTTTCTCGGTTTCTCAAACTCCTCATTCTCATGTTTGATTCCGTCCAGCATGGCGATTACATCCCTCATTGTAGGTCTTTCGTCCGGACAAGGGCTCACACACAGAAGAGCTATTCCTAGTACTTGAAGCATCTCTTCTGTCTGTGTGCCCGACTGTAGGAGTAGCTGTTGATCGACAATTGATGTGAAATCTCTGTGTTCTGTTCGAAGCTCTTCGTAAACCCAAGAAACGAGGTTTTTCCCATCTGGGATTGTAGGATCAGTTGGTTCCATTCCTGTTAACACCTCTAGGAGTACAATTCCGTAGCTATACACGTCACTTTTCTCCGTAATTTTCAAGCTGTATCCATATTCTACAATATAAGGAATGAAAATTTAGTACAGTATTTTGCTTAAATAATTTATTTATTATTTATTATTTTTCAACAATTGTACTTACCAGGAGCTATGTAGCCATACGATCCTGCTACAATGTCTGAAGCTCTTGAAGTGTCTGAAGAACTTACAAGCTTTGCCAGACCGAAATCTGCGAGAAAAGCCTCGAAGAGTGGACCGACCAGAATGTTGTTGGTCTTGATATCTCGGTGAACTATCGGTGGGACACAGTCATGGTGAAGATAAGCCAATCCTTGGGCAGCTCCCATTACGATGTTGTACCTCGTATCCCAATCCAGGAATATTTTCTTCTCGTGGAGCAATCCTGCCAAACTGCCGTTACTTATGTAGTCGAACAAGAGCAATCTTGTTTCGCCATTGTCACAACAACCTAGCAGCTTTACTATGTTTTTATGCCTTATTGATCCTAGTGTTGTGACTTCTGCCGAGAACAAGTCCCTCTGAGGAATCTCCCCTCTATTCTTCGGCCACAGTCTCTTCACTGCAACAACTTGACCCATTGGTGTCTCGACTCGGTAAACAATACCCGAGCCGCCTCTTCCCACAATGTTGGAATCGGAAAGCTTTATCACCACATCTTCGACCGAGAAGTTGAGCTTTTGATATGGGGTGAAATCCCAATTAATCCCTCCTTCTTCGTCGTTTTTCTCGAACGTGGTGTCTCGTGCTCTTTTGTATAATATTACTCCTGCAGTTACCATAATGAAAGCAACGACAGTGAGCAAGACGAATATAGTAAGATTTCTGGCAGATGTCCGTTTATTTGTGCCTTCACTGAGGTTGCACTTGTTCTTGTTGAAACAGAGATCCTTATTACCAGCAAATGTCCCATTAGGAAGCCCCTGAAAGAACTTGGTATTTGGAATCGTGCCCGAAAAATCGTTGTACGAAACATTCAAAGAGACAAGATTGTCTAGATTGCCTAGGACTTGCAAGCTTCCTACAAACATGTTGTGGGAGATGTCCATGTTGGCCAGGTTTGAAAAATTCGAAAAGCTTTTCGGGATTTCTCCTGTTAAATAATTCGAACTCAAGTTCAAGAGTATGTCTAGTTCTTCTAAACGGCCAATCTCATCCGGGATCGAACCGCTGAGCCTGTTGTTGCTTATATCAAGCAACTGCAAATCCTTACAGAGGCCTAGTGATTGAGGAATTGGACCAGAGATGTTATTACCACTCAGCACAAGCTTGTTCAGTGATGTGAGGTTACCTATGCTTTGTGGGATATCGCCTGATATCTCATTGATGGAAAGATCCAACACGTTAAGACCAAGAAGAGAGACGAAAGAGAGAGGGATCGTTCCTGTAAGCTTGTTTCCATGCAGATCGACCATCTCCAGCTGTTTGCAGTTTCCTATGTCCGAAGGGATTTCTCCGGTTAGCTGATTTTCAGACAGCTCAAGAAACCTTAAACTCTCGAGCGTCCTGATTTCCGAGGGGATTTCACCGTCTAACCTGTTTGATCCTAGTCTGAGCCGGATTAAGCTGGTGCAATTGCCGATTTCAGCTGGGATTCTACCGGAAAGTCGATTCGAAATCAAAAGCAGCTTGGTTAAATTCCTGAGATTGAAAAGAGATTTCGGAACCGAGCCAGTGAGGTAGTTATTAGACAGGTCAAGATCTTCGAGTTTCTTGCAATTTGCTAGCTCGTCTGGTATATTCCCGCGGAGCTGATTTTTCCAGGCGAAGAAGAGAGAGAGTTCTTTTAGCAGCCCGATATTCGATGGAATTTCGCCAGAAATGTAATTGTTGTCCAATTCAAGTTGCCTCAAGTTGGAGAAATTGCCAATGTATTGAGGTATTACGCCACTGATGTGATTGTCCGACAAGAGAAGCCCCTCGAGTAAGCCTACGCTTCGAAGAGACTGAGGAATTTCTCCCGACAGGAAATTCATCGAGAAATCAATCACCGTCAAACTCGAGCAGTTACCGAGAGATCCAGGGATTGTTCCTCTGAGATTGTTCTGCCACAATAAAAGCCTCTTGAGGTTTTTGAGGAAGCCGATTTCTTCCGGAATCTCACCGGAGATTCCGTTTTGATAGAGGAACAAATCCTCTAAACTCGAGCAATTTCCGAGTTCCGGAGGGATTTCGCCGCTGAGATTTCCTGTGTACACAGAAAGTGTCACGAGATTCTTTAATTCTCCAAAACTACGAGGAATCTCGCCTGTGATCCCAGTATCTGCAAGACCTAAAAATTGCAGCTTTTTACAGTTCGATAACTGAGCCGGAATTTCCCCATCAATTCCGAGGTTGCCACCTGCTCGAAAGATTTCAAGAACGGTTAACCGCCCGATCTCCGTGGGGATATTCCCAGAAATTTGGTTGTCATACAGCTCAAGCTCCTGCAGTTGTGTGCAGTTCCCTATCTCTTTCGGTATTCCTCCCTGCAAGTGGTTAGAATTCAACGATAACTGCTGCAAAGCCGACAGTTTCCCGATTTCGGGTGGTATCGTCCCTGTCAGATTGTTGTAACTGAGGTCCAATGTCACGAGGGAGGAAGAGTTTCCGACCGAGGACGGAATTTCTCCGGTGAGGTTTCCGTTTGAGAGAACGAGAATCTCGAGGAAGTCGAAGGATAAAACCTCGTTCGGGAATCTAGTGGGGAGATAGATGGAAGTGATGGTGATTTCAGACACGAATTCTTGATTATTACATTTAATGAAATCCCACCCGCATGGATTCCGGTCGGTGGAATTCCATGAAGAGAAGAAGGTGGCGGAGGAGGAAGAGTCGAAGGTCGAAAGCCATGCGAGAAGAGAAAGGCCTTCTTGGTTCAAAGCAGAAATGGTGGGAAAAAACAAGCATATTTTGAGGAACAAGATGAATAAGGTAATGGTGATTCTTGTCATGATGAAGTTTGTCCCTTTTTTCCTGTTATTGTTTTTTCATCTTATTATTCTAGCAAAAATGATGATTCTATCATTGTTAAATTAAATGCTGCAAAAAGGGTCCCTTTTCGATGATTTGTTTGATTTTGTGGAATTTAAATAAATTAATTTGTGATTTATTTTAAATTTTTTTTATTTTTTGCGTGTTTATTTTTGTTATCGGGTGTGAACGTACAGGTATGGCGCGGGTGTCAGAAAATTTGTTAACATTGGACAGGACAAGAACAGATGAATGGAATTAATGTGGTGATATGTTTGCAGTGTACTAAAGGTTATGTTCTTGCATGTTCTGAGGTAAGATCTCTTCTTCCCCACACCTTTTTTTTTTTTTTTTTTTTTTTTTTAATTATTATCCTTCTTTCTTCGGATATTTATTACATGACTTGCCGTTGCCATTATTTCTATCTTGCGTTTTTCGATACTTCTTTTTCTTTTTTATTTAAAAAAAAAAAATAGGAGGTGAAAAGAGAGTATGTTATGTGAGTGTTTTATGTGTTTGTTGTGTGAGATAATGCAGCCAAGGGTTCCAACTAAACAACAAAGACAAATTGCCACCATCAAGATGTGAGAACACACCACAATATTTTCATCTTAATAAAATATCGAAAATCCCAAAATCTGCTTTTTCTGATAAAAGTTGCATATAATATTTGTATATTATGTATTATGTAAGATGAAACTAAGTAGCACCACTCCTCTTGAAATAAAAGGTTGGCATGCATGAACCTCCCAAGGGGGTTTTGTCACTTTCTTTTTAGTTGTATGTATATGCATGCAATAATAAATAATTCCGTGGGCTAATTGTTTTCTTTTCTTTTATTTTATTTGATCTTATTTTATTTTATTTTGATTGGCTTGATGAGTGCCT
Source organism: Erythranthe guttata (assembly GCF_000504015.1). The sequence continues at coordinate 154,189 of NW_012195031.1, forward strand.
AATCCCCATCTTAGTTGGAGAAGTCAAAAAAAAAGAAAAAAGAAAAAAAAGGCATGTGCACTGTGCAGCTGATTAGATTGTTTTTGATTGATGGGATGCTGAAATGGGAAGATTGGTAGGGCAAAATGATCCCTCCACCACGTGTGCTGACACCTCTAATTTATACCACCAATCCAAATTTATCTATCCCATTTGATTTGGATTTATTTTCCTTACATCAACTCACAGCACTTTAAAAGCGACACTGAATGCAACATTACATATCTCTCTCTCTCTCTCTCTCTCTCTCTCTCTCTCTCTCTCTCTCTCTCTCTCTCTCTCTCTGTGTATATATGCGTGTGTAGATTTCTTAGCTTATATTAATGCATAAATATCAAGAAATTGTGTGTGTGTGTGTGTGTGTGTGTGTGTGTGTGTGTGAAAATGAAGTCTTATTTGTTTATATGGAAAATGAAATAAATCCAAAACCCGGAGAAACGTAATTCGAAATAAGATTCTTATGTAACTTGTGATTCTTATGTAACTTGTGTACACTTAATAAAATACTTGTAACGAGCCCAAAACCAAATCTAATGTTTGGGCTTGAATATGAAATATGAGCCAGCCTGAGCTTTTGCCTGGTCTGTTGGGCTTAGTTTTGAATTTTATCAACTTTGAAAATTTTGAAGGAGCCCAATAAGAAATTTTAGTTCGATTTTAAATACAAAAGAGAAAAGAAAAAAAATCCAAAAAATTAACTTATGATCCTGATCAATTCCGATGAATTCTGGCCCAATAAGCAATTTAGCACAAAAGGATCTCCGAAAGAAGAGTGAGGCCCAAATAGGTCAATCGGGCAGGAGACTGCCAGCGAGCAAATTCCTTAGCAAGAGGTCAGACGAGCAGAAAATGGCGAGCTAAAGAACCGTCTTACGTTCCGACAATATTTAATACAAGTCCAATGAGATCCTTGTGCATATAACGTTTTTCTAGTCTTGTTTTTCTAGTCTTATCACAGGGTAAATGAAATTTGAATTTCGTGGACATTTTTACTGACATGATTAGATGGATTAAACCATATCATAAATGAGGATTTGGCTATAAACACCGAGCATGCACGGGTGTGAAATCACTGAAAAGGTAAGAACAACAATCCTAATATTAGAAAAATCACTGACTTAGTCGTCGTTGGAGTGCTAAATCCAGCCTAAGTCCGGACTATTCCTCTCCTTTGCACATTTCATTCAACATAAATCACAACCAGATCAATGATTTGACTTGGTCAACTTACAATATCAATATTATTATGTATTTATATTCCTGAACAAAAAAAGAAATCACGAATTTCCGCTAGTTTCAATTCGAAAAACTTCAATTTTTGAACAAGTTTTTTCATTTCAGTTTCCTAACTTTTTTAGAAAAAAAAAAAACATTTTTTCTTGCCGAATGAATTTATTACGTTTTGTGTGCAGCTATACTAACCTTATAAATGTTAATCTGTACGAAATAAAAATACATCATCTTCATTCATACACATCAGTAAACTGCAGTACCATGCATTAATTAGGTTTTAACATAAAACGTTACTAGGGGGTTAGCTATTCGATTTATTATTAATAAGAGTTTGGTGCACATTTAATTTGCAAACCAAACCCTAAAATAGCACAAAGGAAAGAAACAACAATTGTGAATAGTGGTCCTTAATTCATCCCATAATACTCCTATTGTCAGTCAAACATTCCATCTTCTTCTCATCAACTCAATTTATGTTCATTCTATTTATAGATTCTATAGAGTACCACTTCTACCAAATTAATTAATATAAAAATAAAATAAAACTATTACATTATCTTTCAATTTTAATTTCGACTTCTCAACTTATCTAATAATTGGAGGGTTCAATTAGCCCTCCAGTGTTTGGTCGAGACGACTTCAGTGGTACATTTGTTTTTTCTCTCGTAGATCTCGATGCTGATCTATCTCGTAATTTTTTAGCCCATCTTTTAAATAACTATTGATTTCACAATTGATTATATAGGCCCCTACTCTTTGCTATATCAACTAATTAAATGTCAATTTACAATTTTTGTTTATGGTTGTATGGTACCTATTGATAGTGATGGAGATGTTAGGGAATTAACTACACATTGACAAGTTGATAAATATCTTTTTGCCTAACATAAATATCTTTTTTTTTTTTTTGCAATTAAGCACCTTGATTATGCTAAACGCTACCACAACAAGATTGAAATTAATAGCCTCATGTGCCATAATTAATTGTTTCACATTTACAAAGCTACCCACTAGTAAAATCTGCATTGCTAAAATATGAAGAAATAGGGTAAAAAAATAATTATTTTCTCATATATATAAGATTATATAAGTATATTATATATATATAAATATAGACATCATAATTCATCATATTTTGCCACATGTCCTTTTCAGAAAATTGTGACAGCTAACTTCCAAGAATTACTCTCACAGTCTCTCATTCACCCACCCAAATTAAAATTAAAAAAAAAAAAAAAAAAAAACTCCAGCTGATGAAAAAATCAAGGCGTTGAAAAGATTTCATACGTGGACAAATCAAACGAGCCCCAATTATCTGCAGAGATTCTAAATTGATCATCAGGCGTAAATAGCCCGAAATCTGGCACCTCAGCCGTTGGATTTTGTGATCCAAAACTCGGTACATTTGTACCTTCTGACCATAACATATGATCTGCTGCTAGCTCATGGTTGCCGAGAATACCCTGCTGCAGCTGATCAAAAGCATCGCCACAATCCTGGTACACGAAATCCTGACCGTCGATTCCCGGGTGCACGGAGAATCCAGGAACCACCTGCTGCACCTGATCATCCCCCCCACCGTTGACCAAATCCAAGCATCCTCCATTGACCTGATGAACATTATTCTCCGACGAGCCACTGCTACCCCCGGGGCTAAAGCTAAACGACTCGTCGTTGTCCTCCGCATTTTGGTTCACGTAGTTAGCGAACACCGCCGCCAGATCGATACACGTGGTGGACCCCTCCGATTCTCCGCCGGAGTGGCTGCCGCCGCCGCCGCCGGCTGCGGCGGCGGCGGCGGAGGAGGATGAGGACCGGGAGCGGCGGGTCTTGCGGCAGCCGCCGCCGACGGGGACGTTACGGAGGGAGCCGCCCTTGGTCCAGTAGCGGCGGCAGGCCTTGCAGAAGTAGCGCGGCTGAGAGAGGCTGTAGTTGTTGTAGTAACAGAATTTGGTGTTGGAGGAAGCGCATCTAGGGCAGTTTGGCGCCGTCTCGATTTTGGTGGTGAAGTTCCATTTTCTGGAATTTGTGTCCATGATCATCGGCCTCAATGGTGGTGGGCACTCCACAATTGAGTTTGAGTATTGATGATGATCACTTGTTGTGGTACTAATGAACATTTTTTGCAAAAAGATTTGATTTTTATTTTATTTTTTCTTCAAGAAAGAAATATTATTAGATAGTGTGGTGTGGTGTGGTGGATAGTTTGAGTTAGGAGGGAATGTATGTATGTGTGTGTGTATATATATATGATAGATGGTAGATACTATACATATATGACTAGAGGGTTGGTAGTAGCTAGTGTGTGTTTATGAGTTCTATTAATTAATCCTTTTTCTTTGATATATGTTCATTTTTTTAAATAAATATATTTTAATCTATAAATAATTATTAAAATATATATACGCGTCTGAAGTTGTGATCTGAGCACTCTTTTTGGTTAGTTACTACACTGAAAGGTAAACCAAACTACTCAATTAAACATATGAGTCGAGACGACTGTTATCGAGCTTGGTTCGTTAAGTTAATGAATCAATACATATTTTATAAACCATGTTCGAGTTCAATTCAATTTCTTATATACCAAGCTAGCCGGCCACACTCGAACATAATTCTGAAACTCAAAAATACTTGAATATCCATGCATATAGATAGCTCTCACGTCTCGATTCATTTACACTCTACTTGCAACACTAGGACTTTGTAAAGATTTTTTAAGGACAATCTGACTAATTAAAATAAAAGTTTTGCAATTTAGTAGGATGTAATTAATTGTTTAAGGTTAATAGGATAGCAAAGCTTTTGAGGTTTTCAAGCTCATGCTCTAATAAGAAACGATTAATCAAACCAATCGTTCGATATCTCTGTGTGTGTTAATTTCTTAGATGATGTGGTCATTCAATATGGTACTAGAGTCAACTAAAATAAAATGTTATGTATTCAAATTTTCCCGTCGCCCGTTTTTTAAAATTCAACGTGCAAGACTTCAAAATGTAACACGTCTGCACGTAAGAAGAGAGTAGAGCGAATAGAAGCATTGGGCTTATGTGTATAGTGTGTGCAAATATTATTTGGTGCATGAGTGAAATGGGTAAAATAATAAAATTATTATTAATAATTTTATTATTTTTAGAACAAATAAAAAAGATGATTAGAGACAAACAAAATGGGCGGTTAGCGAGCCGTTAGGAGAAAGAAAGAGCATGTGATGCAAAAATATGGCATGTTAATACTAAAGGACACGTCATGATTCATTGTGTGGGAATTATGGCTATCTGTTTACGTTTGTCTAACGTGGCATTTCCTCATTGGGCCTTCTCTGACCGTGATTGATGCTTATTAGTCAAGCCCCTTCCTCGCTGTCATTTCCTTTTTTTGCATCCTGGTCCTCCTGTTATTTTACCTTTTCCTTTTCATCCTTTATTATTTTTTGTACTTCCTTCATAATTAGTTGTTCTAAACTCGAATAGACTAACTGTCAATTAGTTTTTCTTTTTTCTTTTTTCTTTGATAGGTACTATCACTTAGTTATTTTCCACTACATATGTCGACCAACTCTTATCCGCTAATAATATGTTCGGTTAACATGATTCATATTTGTTCGACGACCCGTTATAAAAATTGAAGCTGCACAATTATATACTTTTATTTTATTAAACTAGTAGCATCTGAATTGAAATCGAAATCGAAACCGAGATCGATTTTCGATTGTGAACTAGAAAAGTAACTAATTTTGTATGGCGGGTAAAAAGAAAAAAGGGACAATTTCAGAATTTGTTTTCTTCAGAAAAATAAATTGATTAAATTATATAATAATTTTATTTTATGAGGAGGAAAAATAATAATTTAATTTTACCATATGCCGTCGGCAAGGCATAGACCAAATGCAGAGAATTTCACACTGGTCTAGGGATCGACGAAGATTTAGTTAGTGTAATTAACAGTTCATTAATTCCTGTGTTAGCTTCACGAGGGAGGAATTGCTGAATTCCACGTGCCCATGTGCCTACGTGGCATTATTTCCTCACTCTATGATTTCTTAAACTTTAGTAAAACTATTTTACTATTATTTAATCATTTCAATTTCAATATCTAATTTACTTTGATTTCAGTGTCTGGTTAATCGCACTGCACGTCATTCCCCCTAATTAAATCCACTTTAATTAATTGCAGAAGTCAACCTAGATTCAATATTCTCAAAGTCAAACATAATCTTCTCCTATTTTATTTTTCTTTAATAAAATAATCTTTTGCTAATTACCATTCACTGTTTTGGATCTTGGGCTGGGCTCTTGTTTATCTTATAACGGGTCTTGAAAAGCCCGATATTATCTTTTAGTTAATAAACTTTCACCCCTAAACTTTCAAGTTTATACACTTTAGTCTATAAATTTTGTTTCTTCTCTTAACCGACCCGCATATTCTGACCTCCCGGAAAAAAAACCCTTGGATCCGCCCGTGTCGACAACCCAATTCTAATTTTTGGTCTTCTCTTAAACGACCCGCATATTCTGACCTCCCAGAAAAAAAAAACCCCTGAATTCGCCCGCGTCGACAACCCGATTCTCAACAATATATTAAAACGAAGACATTAATAATTATTACATCTAAGTTGGTTTGATAGCAATTCGTTGTCCCCATCCCTACCACTCTCAACCAGGCAAATAGTAAATGCTAATGTATGATATCCATAACTCCCATTTTTCCCAATTGTACAAATGAGTTAAATTCTTACAAAACAAGTTATAAAAAACATCAAGGTAAGATCAATTATTTTTTTGTATCAATCTTTTGTGGTGCGTTGTAAATTCATTAGGACAACAATAGTTCACGTGGGTGTTTTCGGTCATTTTCTTAGCATGATTATTTGTTGGAACATTTGATAGGTGAGATAGATCCACACTACTTACCTCCCCATAGCTCATTTCTTACTATTTTTCTTACAATTTGTCACAATTTCTCGTGCAATAGTATGCAAACCACACAATAAATGGAAAACCGTGCTGGACAGATCACGCACAACGAGTTCGACTTAGGAGGTATTGGAAACAAAATCGAAATCGAATCTTTGGAAACCGCACTCTCCTACTCCACCAATTATATTACTCTTTTTTTTTTTCTCCCTTGAAATATGTTCGAAATTCAATTAATGATGGCGCAATTCCACGATCATCAAACTAAAATGTGAATTTAGGATAAACTAGTTTGAAATTCAATTATGAAGTTAAATGTTAGGGCAAATTTTGGCCACCCCGAGGTATGGTAAAATTACGAAAAATCCCTCTTGTTTGGATAATTAGTGCCACTCCCTCCTTTTAAATATTTTTACATAAAATTTATGTAACTTGATTATTTACCGAACCAAATCATATATTTAGTTCGGTAAACGGTATGAAAAGTTGGCGTACCAAAATTTCAGTTCGGTTTTACCGATTTAACAACCCTAAATTTACCTTTGGAGGGATATTTTCGTAAGATAATATATAGTTGAGGGAGTAGCTGTAATTACCCAAAAAGAAGGGGGGTTTCGTAATTTGACCATAACTCATGGGTGGCCGTAATCTGCCTAAAATGTTATGAGTAAAAAAAATAAAAAATAAAAAATCTTAAAGGTCCTAAAAATCCAAAAATCACAATAAACCGAATAACATATATTGAATTTGTCCAATAATAAGTATGGGCCTCACTCATTCTCGTCCAGCCCAACAAAATGAACATATTATTTCATGTTCTTAAATTATTCAAACATAAAAGAAAAAAATAATAATAAATAAAACATATATAAAAAAAAAAGAAAAATATATGTATTATGCCTCAGTCCTCAATTTCATTGTCCTAAGCAAAACATAGGTAATTAACCGATAACCTATGATCATAGCAAACATTGCTCCAATTTCAACTCCACCATAATCAAGCTTATGCCCCTTAATCAGAGGAGAATCACAAATTAGTGATAATCCAGATTCACCCCCAAAGCAGCTGTACTGAATCTTCATTAGCAATCCATACGTATGATAATTCAACGATACGTATTTAATCCACGACATAAATCGAGGCACTTCCTGCACGGTACGTACCATAGTAAAAAAAAAAGAAAAAAAAGAAAAGAAAATCGTACGTCAAGTTTAATATAATGCCTTTATTTTAATAATGTCGTACTTTTTTTCATCGAAATACGAGACTAAATCATCGTATACCTTGATGAAGAAACCACCGGATAACATAAATGTCATCACGATAACCGAAGCCAACGTTGTCGCTTTCTTCACATCCATGAATGCCGCACCTATGCTTAGTCCTAATCCCTGAGAAAAAAAAATTCGAAAAATATTTAATTAATTAATTTCGATCGAAATTAAAGAGTTGATTTATATATGTGTTTCGACTTTTACCTGAGCAGCAATAATGCTGAGGAAAATTGTGAAAAGAGTTAGTGAAAAAGCAGAGAAGGTCATCTTTAATCCAACCATGAAATAAATTATGATGAGGAATATAATTGGTAGCAAGAGATCCAAAGGAAGATCGCTCGTATTTCTCGCTATCAAATACGCGCTAAGCTTGTACATATCGACCGATCTTTCCTTTGCCAACATTGCCCTTTCTTGTGGAAATGTGAAAATCGCGTTGAAAACCGGAAAGAATGCCCAAAACACCGAAATAAAGAACAATAGCCCCCCCTATTAAAAAAAAAAAAAAAAACTTTAGTACAATTTAAAAAAAAATCGGGTTTTTTTTTATAAATTGTGAAATAAAGCTCGCCTGATTTTGAACGCTATTTGAGGGCGAAGCATTCGAATTCCACCAAAGTAATCCCACAATAAATGCGGTTGATACAACTTGAATAACACGAAGACTGCTTAAATATTCGTGTCGCCTTTCCTTAAGGCCTCTTTTAAATAGTATAGAGAATTGTGAATTCCAATTTGCTCCCATTTCTTCGGTATTGTTCCTCCGCCAAAGCCCGTTATTCAGCGTAACGGGCTCACACTTTGGTATTCTCTCCACATTACAAGATCTCGATTCGTAAGCCTCCAAAAGATACTACAAGAAAAACAATTTATTCAAGATTATACTAATTTGAGTTAAAAAAAAATGTTAATTTTTTTTTACCTCATGGACATCAAAAGGAGAAGGCCCGTTGATTTTAGTTTCGAAAAATTCGCCTCCCGGTAGAAATTTATCTTCGAGAACCGAAGGGATAGACTTGTCTTTTATATTACCATTTGCAAGATCAATCAAGAATTCGGGTGGACTCATTGCAATGAGTGGAGAGCATCCGATCGAAGAGAAGTACAGCATTGCTTCCGAGGCCTTCCCAAAGTACAACGAGCATCCGTTACTCATTAGAATTAATTTGTCGAATTTGCTGAATAATCTACTCGAGGGTTGGTGTATAGTAGTCACCACTGTCTTTCCAGCCTATGTAACAAAATAAAATTTAAAAAAAAATGATTTTTTTAATGGAAATTGTACGAAAAAAGAAAAATAATAATAATACCCGAGCGATTTTTTGGAGCATTTGAATTATACGAAGGGCGGTAGTGGAATCTAATCCGGAAGTTGGTTCGTCTAGGAAAAGAAGTGAAGGATTGAGAAGAATTTCGTTGCCTATGCAAACTCGTTTCCGTTCGCCCCCCGATACTCCCCTCACAAATGTGCCACCGATCATCGTATTTTGGCACCTAAATAATAAACCACAATTCTTGAAATTATTTATTTTCGACAAAATAAAACCCGAAAAAATTATCGAGAAAGTAGTTAGTTACTACCTTTCTAGTCCAAGCTCTAAAATGACGTTCATTGCCCTTTCTTTCTTTTGTTCTATCGACAATTTCTTGGGAAGACGAAGCAATGCAGAGTACGTTAGCGTCTCTTTTACGGTTAAGTGTGGGAATACCACATCATCTTGAAATACAAATCCAATCCTAAATAAATAAAATTATGCTACATTAGCCAAGATCAAATATAATGTTCGATTATATTTTGGGTGATTTAATTAAATATTACCTGCGTTTCAACGATTTCGAGTACAACTGATCGTTGTAAGTTATGGTGCCACCGTTATATTTAACTCTGCCGCTAAGGAGATTGAGTAGGGTGGTTTTGCCGCCACCGGAGGGCCCCATTAGGGCAAGAACCTCCCCCGGAGAAACCGATCCACTCACCCCTTGTAGTATATTTTTTCCGACGTCCGATTTTTTGTTTCCCTTAATTCTTACCTTGTAATTGACATCTTCAAACTGTAATAATATGTAACAAATTAAAGAAATAATTTTTTTTTTTAATCAGCATTTTAATTTTCTTTGTGAAATATTAATTTATATTATATATATAATAATATAATTATTTACCTTGAGAGAAATACCAAATGCTGGTTCAATCTGTATTTTTGTCCAACTACATGAATCAGGATCCTCCTCTTCAATTTCAACAGATAAATCTGATTATTAATTACATAAAAATAAAAATAATTTCATTAATTAATTCGACCAAAAAATTAAACTATACTTAATAATGCATGCATAATATACCTGATTTGGGATCGTGTTTCGATTCATAAACTGAGAGGAGACCGATTTCGTCGATCCTACGAGGATTATTACTTACAAACGAGTCTGTTTCGACACACGAGTTGATTATTTCATCAATGTTTACTAAAAAATGAGAGCTCAACGACTTCGCTTTGCGCATAGTATTATTTTTGGTCGGGGAATATTCCTTAATATTTAGATCGAAGCTTCTCATTTTCAGCAGAGTTTTTCTACTACTCGTATCAACTTCTTGTTCGTTTAACCGTGGTTCGTTTGCCTTCATCTCCTCCATTAGTTCTGATTAATTAATTAATACCTTAACAGCTGCACCATCGAAAAGAAAGTTGATAAGAAAATGATCGATGGGCAATAATATTATGAAAACGGCACAATTATATACATAACAGCTATTATTTCGTTAAGTATACATATATATATATATATATATATATATATATATATATATATATATATATATATATATATATATAACAAGTTTAATGTAATTATAATAACATAACAAAAAATTGAAAAATTATATAAATTGGAAATAAATTGTAAAAGATTATACATTTGAACAATGTGTGAGTGAAATAATAAGCTTACAGCTGA
>NW_012195031.1:172755-210221 GCF_000504015.1 Erythranthe guttata
AAAACGCCCGGTTGCTGTGATACTGAGCCGGTCCATCTATTATAAAATATAAAAAAGAGACACGTGGCAGCTGAAGACCCACCCGGTGTTTTTCACCGGGTGTAGCATCGAACAAATCTCTATATACTGTGAAACCTCGATAAATTAATACTGCTGGACCAACAAAATTCTATTAATAAAGCAAATTTATTAATTTATCGGGTATTAATTTATCGATGTTCTACTGTACGAGGTTTCTCGTGGACTAAATCTTTTGTTGTAGACCAAGTAATTGGGCCATTAATTGGGCCTCACTATTGAAACGGCAAGACTCAATTGTAATGGGCTTTCAAGATTTTCAGATTTAAATACAAGGGAAGGATTGTATAAACCTATAAATTTGAGGGGTCTAAATATAATTTAAACATAATTTCAAAAGATTGTGTTGCATGTAGTATAACTGTATTCAGTCGGAGCTCCCTCTTCACACAGGCGGAGATCAGAAGAACGAACGCGAAGAAGGAACTCTATCAAAAAGCGCAAATGCTTACAGTTTTCGCCTTCCACACCCCCAATGGTAAATTCCTCCTCTTAAGTACATTCTAATTATAAACGTTCATCCGTAAATTCATGGAAAATTCATTGTTAGGGTTTTGGATTTTTTTTTTTCTCCGCTGATTTTTTGATTGTTCGAGTTTTACGCGTTGGTTTTTCTGCGATCTTCTAATTTTTAGGGTTTATGCGTTGGGAATTTGGCTTGTTAATTTATTTTCGATGTTTAATCAGATAATTTAGTGCGATTCTGTGCAGAGCTGGGTAATTGTAATTCGGAAAAATTAGTCGGTGTTTTGCGTTTCAATTTTCGATGCGATTTCACGATTTGTAGTCGTGTAGTTTATTTAGGATTATCACTTTTCTTATTAGCATCGAGTTTTGTTAGTGAATTCAGTAGTTTGCATGATTTAGTTCTGTTCCGTTTCTTATTAGTTGGATTTGTGTAGTTCAATTCTCGAGCAGTATGTCAGAGTGGGTGGTATCGAATTAGGTTATTTAAGGGGAGAAATCTTGTGCCGTAGAGGTTATCGAACAGTAAATTTCTTTAAAATTCTTCCTGCGTTTGTATGATTAGTTTGGGATTTTCGAGAGATTGTATCCAATGTGTTTTAGTTTTCTTAAGTGTTTTATATTCTTGAACAAACTTTTCATTGTTAGGGTTTATTATGTGTATTTAATTCTTTTCTGAACGGAATATCACAGTTTTCTTGAATCCCTAGTACAATATTATACTTATCTTGTATTGGATTATACAGTTACGTTTTGTGTTTTTACTTGATATTACCTCTGGTTAGAGAGACGGTGTCACATTAGGTTACTTAAGGGTAGAAATAATGTGCCGTAGAGGTTATCGAATAATAAATTTCTTCAAAATTATTCCTGCCTTTGTGTGATTAAATTAGGAATTCCAAGAGATCGTATCCGTTGGTGCTTTAGCTTTAGCATTCCTTTGTGATTTATATTCTTGAACAAGCTTTTCATTGTTAAGGTTTATTATGCTCCTTAATTTTTGGATTCCTTTGTCCGATATCATACTTATTTTGCATTGGATTATACAGTCAGGTTTTTGTGTTCTCGCTTAATATTACCTCTGGTAATCTTAATTAAAACAGGCTTTACATTTTGGATTTGGCTTGTTACATATCTTCTAAGAACCTTTCATAGGTCTCTTGATTCCCTAGTACAATATGATAATGAAATCGAATTTCATTAGACTGCAGTCTTGGAATATCATATCTTGTAATCTTAACTAAGACCATGTTATGTTTATTATTTTTTTCTGTCTGAAGTATCACAGTTTTCTTGAATCCCTGGTTCAGTATCATACTTATTTTGTATTTGATTATACAGTCTCGGGTAATCTTAATCAAAACAGGCTTTATTCTGAATTTGGCTTAATAAATTTCTTCCGAGAACCTCTCACAGATTTCTTGATTCCCTGGCACAATATGATAATGAAATCGAATTTCGTTGGACTTCAGTGTTGATGTAACAAAATCTTGTATTCTTAAACTAAGACAAAACTGTATATTCATTTGGGATTTTCTTATTAGTGCTAAAAATTCTTATCTATTTCTTTTTTTCTGCAGTTTCGAAAGAGGACGAATTGAGGTTGGTCTTTTGTGTGGTGGACCCTAATCAAATAAAACAATGTACAACTCCGGAAGAAGTCTGGCGCGCCTCAAATCCAGACAGCTACTTTGAAGTATGCATTCCGTACGAGGTTGATCCGATTACGAGAAATGCCATCAAAGAGCGGTTGAAAAATCACCCTCGCGTTTACGTAAGGGATGGTTTGCCTGGTGAATATCAGCCTAGAGAACGGAGGGCGGCGAACGAGAATATTTTTGTTGCTGCAGCTTCCTATGTTCGAAGCTTTGCAGGATTCCTTGGAGTGAATATTTGAGGTGCTGTTTTCGAATACTTCTTTAATACAAACCGAAGACGAGGGTTTCTTTTTTGGATAACTTCTTCGGAGTGATGTTTAGTTTCTGTTAGGAGTGACTTCTTTTGCCTGAGCTTCACTTGTACTTGATGGTGCTTCTGTCTTGTAAGTAAACATTGATGTTTTTTGTTGTGTATATTTTTTTCTGTCTATAAATTTGGTTAGGATTTGTTTGGTATATCTGTTAAGTGCATATTATCAGGCAGGTTTGGGTAATTTTCAATGTTTGAGGGGTTTTATATGCAATTAAATCTAACTTATATGGTGGGGATTTCAGGGGACTTAGGCAGTAAGGTTAGCAAAACAGTTAAATTTCGCAACATAATACTAGGTATAAATGAACCGAGTCGAGACGAGCACAAAAATCATTCTCGTTTGTTTGAATTATTATCGAGTTTTTATAGTTGTGTGTACATGAACTTTATCTGAGTAGCAATCCAGTCGAACTAGAACAGACTTTGATCGTCGAGCCTTAACACGAATCGAGTTCATCTAACTTGAATTATTTTTAGTTCATATTTTAGCATTGTTTCATAACTAAGCTCGAGCCCGTGTCGAATTTCTTATATATATATATATATATATATATATATATATATATATATATATATATATATATATATATATATATATATATATATATATATATATATTTGTTATTATTTGAGTGAGCCGTGACTTAGTCCGGAAAATTCAAACGGACCTTGACCGATGTTTACTATTATTAGCATGAATTGGCCAAGCTAATTTTCAGCCATTGGATTCTTCTTTACTCGTATTGCAATTAATTATGCAGATGGACCATGTCATGTCATATTGGATCTGGTCAATCTGGTCGGGTCGGGTCGGGTCGGGTGATTGACCTGGATGCGGGTTATGGGTCGAATCTTGCAACTTAGCCAATCACCAGCTTTTGTTCACTGTCCTTATCATTGTCCAAGTGGCTACTCATATCCAGATTTTAATTTATTTTATTTTTTAATTTTTTAATTTTTTACTTTTTTTGCAGTTAATACTAAAAAGATGATTGACCAATGTTTTTCCACCAATATTAGTACTTTATAGTAATAATATTACTAGCTTCTACAAACGTGATTAAACTTTGTAAGATGACTTATAGTTTCTTTGAAGTAAATAATTTGTCCATATTATACACAAATACAAGAAGACTATTCAATATTCATTGACATTAAACTAACATAATCTATAATAAATTTTGTTCTTGCTTTAAAATCTATAAACAATTAAACACCATATCAATGATCAAATGGTTAAAACAACTATTTTTTACTTCATCTGTTCCATTATAATTGTTATTTTTTAAAAATATTTTTGTATTATTATATCACTTATTATTTTACATTTTTAATACTGTATTAAATATATACTTTTCTACTTTGACCTTATTAAATTCAATTTTAATTCAGACATTATTTTTTATAAATTATTAAATGATAAATGCTATTTTAGTCAGTAAATAATAATATGAAGAAGATTATCACCGGCATCTAATAGTGACCTCGTGGCAGCCAATCAGGAATATTTAATGCTTACATGACAATCTTCGTCATCAACCAAATATCCTACGTGGCAAATAATTAATGTTTGACAAGTTCAAACATCTATCAAACTTCAATAACCATAAAAACAATTTAATAGTTAATAAAATAATACTGTATTTAAAAATTAATTTCCAGCACATATATATAATCCCCATACTCCATTGACCAGTAATATAAACTTTGATAAAGTATACTAAACCTACCACCATTTATTATCATCACCCCAAAAAAAAAAAAACAACCCATATTAATTAATAATCCTCCATCGGCAGCCGACACCATCGCCGCCGCACCGCCGCCATGGATTTCTCCGACGTTCCTTCCGGCCGCGGCTCGCCGAGGAAGGAGCTCCAAGGCCCCCGCCCGGCGCCGCTGAGAGTCCGCAAAGACTCCCACAAGATCCGAAAACCGCCGATGGCTCCGCCAGCAGCAACAGCAGCATCCCAGCCGTTCCACCACCACCACCACGCGCCGCCGCGTCCGCCGGTGATAATATACACGGTCTCCCCCAAGATAATCCATGCAAACCCTAACGAGTTCATGTCACTGGTCCAACGTTTGACCGGCCCCAACAACAGCTACTCTCCCTCAGCCTCTTCCTCCTCCTCCGCCTTCGCCGCCGCCGCCGACGGCGGCGCAGTATCTCCGGCGGCCCGTTTCGCCTCCATCGAGAAGACAAAATCCCCCGACGGAGGACGAAAACAACAACACGTCAGCAATCTCGACGATCAAAACATGGGATTCTTCGAAGGAACAGACGTGCAAATAAATACAGGACAATTCCCGGGAATTCTATCACCGAATCCAAACTCTCTTCCGCCATTAATCCCACCTAATTTCTTCTCTCTCCCATCAGATAATAATTATTATAATAATAATAACCCCTTAAATTATTACTACGACAACAGTTTCATTTTGCAACCTAGTCCCTCAACTTTCATCTCACCTCGCATCAACACCCCTTCTCCAAATACTCTAGAACTTTTCCATTCTTTATTCGATATGTAAATTAATAATCATATAAACACACAGAAAATAATGATATGGTAGAATATTCTTACATTAATTTCTTTGTTTGGAGCTTGGCTTCAATGGCGATTTGATGATGGGGAAACAAGAAAGGGACTGAATTGTAAATTCATCACACGTTCTGCAAGCAAGTGGGGGCTTCTTCTCATTGGAGGTTATTTAATTTTTAATTTTTTTTCTTACAGTTGAAAATTTAATTTTGTGGGCCCACGTGCATGATATATATATATATATATATATATATATATATATATATATATATATATATATATATATATATATATATATATATATATATATATACATCAGATTTTTGTATTTTGTTGTGGACTTTTATTATAGTAATCCTAAAATATAAATTTTGTCGTGTAGCTTTTACTTTGGGATTGTAAATTTTTAAAACAAGAATTACTGGATCTTTTGTTCTTGTTTGTTTGCTCCTTTGTAAATGTGTTTACTTAGTCAAAACTTAGTTTTAATCATGATTATATTAATCGAATCTATTTTGATTCAATTAATTGGATTTTATCAAATCTCTATTTCTTGTATTGGATGTAATATATACTAATGTTTGATTTTTTTTACTAAATCTACTAATAAAATTTGATATTAATTATGGTTTTTCGATGAACCGAGCATAAATATCTGGTGAAAATACACCATATAGTTTTACATCGTTGATCTACGCATAATCACACACACATATGTATGTGTATTTATTGTATAGTTTTTTGTGTAGATTTACGGTTCCAAACAACATGATGTATTTCAATAGTTGTAGGATCTGATAAGCCGAATGAGCATATCCCTGTTTGAATTTTAGGGTTTTCTTCCCCCTCCTTTTTAGTAAATATTTAAGTATCATTTAAGGTTAACGCTAACGCGCACAGATTAAACAAGTTATTTTGGTGGTGTTTGCAAAAACTTTTACAAATAGATTATAAGTTTTTTTTCGTTCATCATCTGTTTGCAAATGAACTCTTACTTTTGTTTTTTTTAAAATAAACAACTTCAATTTGAGCTATAATTATTTGTTAAGCACACATGATCTTTTTCTATTAAAGTTAATTTTTCAATAAATTTACAAATACTCTCGATTATTAAAAATAAACACTTAAAACTAACTTAACTCACATAACTTTTGCTTTTAAAAAACACCACCTATATATAGCATTGAAAAAGAGATTATATTAAAGTAGACAAGTAATTTAAATATCCGTCCACCTAATACACGGAGACGTGTGATTAATGATTATCGTAATTAATTATATTATGATTAGAAAAATCTACTGTCCATGTGATTCAATTCGTCCGTCTTTTGAAATATATAAATTAATCTTTGTTCAAACATATATTTAATAAATAAATAAATAAATACATTATTTAATTATTTGGCTTAATAATGTCAAACATGTTACCCATCAATCTCTCTGGAAACACATCCTTTTTAACCTTTTTGACTGCGTAAAATGTGAACAGTAAATAATTGATATTACAGATTTTTTATTAATTTTTAAATAATTGATATTAAAAAAATATATAATTTTTTTATAAATTTTTAATACTATTATTATTATTATTATTTTATTTTTTTAGCAAGGGGAAAACTGATTAACAAATTAACAGTTGAATAAGCTAAAATTATAATGAAAACAAAATTGCTGAAAACTGATTAACAAATTAACAGTTGAATAAGCTAAAATTATAATGAAAACAAAATTGCTGACAGCTATGCTACCTAATATTTGTTCTAATTACTAAAATGAGCAGCTAACTTTTAAGAAATAAAAAATTACCCCATCAAATTATATTTTTGTTTCACCAACACCCCATTTGCAAACTACAATGATCAATTTGTTAACAACTACTCTATTATGTTTCTTCAAGGTTGAATAACCATTATGGTTTATATATATCAACCACATTCCATGTTAGAAATCGAGCCGAAACGGAACAAAGTTTCTAGAAACTTCTAGAACATATCAATTCGTCGTATGTGATTCGCTACGCTGCTTAGCCCTAAATACTCCCCATAGATAATACTTGCCTTGAAATCCTGCACCGCAAAAAGTTCGTTTATTTATTTATATTTTTTCTCGCAAAAAATAAATTTGAAAAATATGTATAGCAAGTTTGACGAATTGGACTCGAAACTTACTCTGGTGCAAAACTGGCAATTCCGTCGAAGTGAAAACCAAAAGCTCCGCATTCTTCACAAAGGCTTGCAATGCAAGTTCTTCACGCATCATTTTCGCCACTAACTTGTCGAATTTTGTATCGCTTAAAAAAAAAGAATCAAGATTTAGTTCAATCATAAATCGAAGAGGGAGGGGGGGGGGGGGGGGGGGATAAAGTAAACTAGAAGTTATACCCACTCTCGGATGGAAAGAAATAGAGTGCGATACTATCATCGCTCGGTTCTGCATCCACGAAACGTTTGGGCCAAATATCGAATTTCGGAAGCATTTTAAAATGGAGCGATTCTTGAAAATGAGTTGCCTCCTCGTGTACTTTTTCGCATGCTTTGACGGACGTGTGAGCTGTAATCCCATCGATGTCGTGTTTTTCATCCCAAATCGAGAAACATCCCCTGTCATTTATCAAACACCAGACAAATTATTTATTTAAAAAAATAAATAAAAAAATCGTCAACACAGAGTAATTTCATGTCCAAATTTTTACGACTCTCGCTCACTTCCATATTGGCCTCAAAACTGGCTCAGCTGATGAGACGCTTAAATTTTCTCGAAAACCCTGTTCTTTGTCTTCCGATTCTTCGATTTTGATACGCTCGTTTATTTCTTGTACACTTGTTTCGTTTTCTTCGGTTGTTTTAGAAAGTAGCGTAGTGGAATCGCGTAGGGTTGTTTTTTGAACACATCTCTTTTTCCTTGGATTGGATTTGGCCTTTATCGGTTGCTCCTCTGTGTGAACTGATAAGGAATCTTTTTTCCTTTTTCCATTTTCGGAGATTTCTTGAACATTCTTCAAAACTGTAGCTCTGTTCTTGGATGTGATGGAATTATTGTCGCGGTTTTTTTCCGCTGTTTCGCAATCATCGCAAAGCCAACGGACGTATTCATCGAAAGTCTTTGGTATTACATCCAGACAGTAGCTGAAAAAAATAAACAATAAACAGCAAAAAAGAAAATCAAGAAACCCTTTCAAAAGCCGTCGTTTTTCGGTTTTTCCTCTGAATTTACGAGAGCTTACAACTTACTAAAAACAGCAAACAAAAAAACAAACAAAGGGTTGTTTATCAAATCATTTGTACTAACCGAAATATGTAATCGAACGAAACAGAATAAAGAACATTGATGATTTTGTTAGAACTCCAACTATCAATATTACTCACACAGAGAGAGAGAGAGAGAGAGAGAGAGAGAGAGAGAGAGAGAGAGAGAGAGAGAGAGAGAGAGAGAGAGAGAGAGAGGGAGGGAAGATGCTTACCGGTGCACAGCATAACGGAGACATTTGACACAGTACACAAAGGCATTAGTGAATCCTCTGTCGCCACACTGCACGCATATCTCCCCCTGTGAGTGTCATGGATTTATACAAAGTTTAATCATCATACACTAATAATATGGAAATATATATATATATATATATATATATATATATATATATATATACGCACACAGATATATACAGATTCACAACGTGCATAAAATACTCCATCGGATAAAAAATCAGCAATGTTTCAAGAATCAAAAAAATAAAAAGAAAAGGAGGGAATAGGGATATACCATGACTGACAGAGAGAACACTCAAGAATACTCCAAGAACAAGAACTGAAAAGTGATAGCAAAGCTTTGATTCTTTGAAATCGAAAATGGCGGAATTCGATATCTTTATTCTTCTCTCTGTTTTTTTTTTTATTTCTTAAAAAAAAAATAATAATAATAATAATAATAACAAAAAACAAATCTGTGAATCACAGTACTACAACAATTTATTTTATTTTATTTAGAAGAAAGTACCTTTAACCTATTTTCAAAATAATAATTTAAACTTATTTATTCTTTATTATTATAAAAATTTCAGATTATGATACAGACGCAAATTCGAACGACTTTAATAACTAACACCAAAATAGCAGTATTTGCCTTCTCATTATTATCCTGTAAGAACAGTTACATAGGACTTTTTTTTATTTTTTTTTTAATATACAAGAATTAAAGAAACATGTCCTTCCAAATATTAATGTTGGACAGAGAATCTGGTCATATGATTTCCCAGTACATTACAAAAAAGATGTCTCACTAACTTTCTTATATTTAACAAAGCCTCAGTAAATTGTCCAAAACTAATTTCTTGAGTTTCAAAAATAATTAATCGGAATGTAAATCATGCTGACTCTCAAGTAATCGAATTTCAAATTCGATCTCATGTAGATTGAGAGTCTTCCCTTGTATTCATTTTTGAAGTCTTTACGTGTTTCATGCTCGTATTCGTCATCTGATCCGGAGTAGTCCGTCCCCTCTTACAAGGATTAGCGTTACCTTCTATTTCGAAAAAAAACACAAAAAGCTCGTTAAACAAACGATGGTTTGTACAGAAAAGTAGTGCAAGTAAATTTGTTTCATGTAACATTATTACTTTATTATAATGTATATATGATCACTTATAATGCATTAGCTTACTTGTCCAGCTATTAAACCACTGTTCCATGACTGTTTGAACTTTTAACGGCACCTGAAGACAACCCGTTACCTGCATTTGAGGAGAGCCGCCTGCTAAATGAGCCTTTAAACGGGAAATTCCACCGTAACAAGAAACGAAGCCACAGTAATTGCATTGTGCCTTTGTCCTAGCCTCGTTCAACGGCTTTACATGTTCCCATGCACTATCTGGCTGTCTTCCTTTTCTTTCGGCTGAAATAACTACAAGTAAAATAGTCTATCAGTAAAACAAGGGATTAATGCAATTGCAGAAGAAAAAAGTATTAGTCCATTTCATTAACACATGCTCCCGTTTCGGCTAATACATAAAGCAGAGAAAGAAAAATCAAAACGGGTTATTTTCTTGAACTTTCACAAGACGGAGCTGATTTAAATCGAAATTAGTTCACTAATCAAATCGATTATATCTCAAGTATTTAACCACAAAAAGACTCGACTAAAATAAGCACACGATGAAGGTGAAACATGGAATACCTTTCGTTTCCGTGGTCCAAGCAGCTTTGGTGCTTTTAACCCATTCAGTGAACCAATCAGACATCACTTTCTTGACTTGAGGTGACACCTTATCGCAACCTGGTAACCGAAATCTAGGTTCACCTCCACCTAGGTGTGCCTTTAGGCGCGAAATGCCTCCGTACCAAGAAATAAACCCACAAAACCTGCACTCTGCCTTCTGTCTCGATCCATCCAATAGATTGGCATGTCTCCAAGCATCATCCAATTGTTTCCCCTTTCTTCTTTCAGTTTTCGCACCATCCGTTGCTAATTTCCACAAGGAAAAGGAGTAAGAAGATGAGAAAAAAAGAAACGCAAATTTAACTGTCGAAAATACCCGCCAAATGCATCACAGTCGAAATTTAGAAACACCGTTACATTTTTCCAGTCATCTTATAGAGTAGGGAATAACAGCAAACGTAATGTATGAGAATGTGTATTACCACTCGGTAACTTTGTAGGTGTTGTTGTTGTAGGGCTGTTTTCATCCAATTCCTCTGTATATGAACGAGAATGCGATTTGCTACTCTGCTTATTACTCCTAAATACTCCCCATAGATAATACTTGCTTTGAACTCCTGCACCGGCAAACTATTCAGTCTAAAAAAGTTCGTTTATTTGCTTATTGTTTTTATTTTCGTGGACTATGTCAAAATGAAAAAACATTTTGCAAGTTAATGGACTCGGACTTACTCCAGTACATGATTGGCAATTCCTTTGAAGTGAAAATCAAAAGCTCGCCATTGTGCACAGGGGCTTTCAACGCAAGTTCTTTATGCATCATTTCCTCCACCAACCCGTCGAAAATTCGTTCGCTTTCACATTGCATTGCATAAAATGTTGAAGGCTCTTAGTTGAATCAGAAAGCACATAAATCGAAGGGGTGAAAAAGTAAAATAGAACACGAATATATATACCTTATCTCTGATGGAAAGAAATATAGTGCAATACTATCACCAGTCGGTTCTGATTCCTCGAAACTTTTAGGCCATACATCAGTTTTTGGAAGCATTTCAAGATAAAGCACCGTTTGAAACTGAGACGCCTCCTCGTTTACTTTTTCGCATGCTTTGTTCGACATGTGAGCAAGAATCCCATCTATTATATCATGATTTTCGTTCCAAATACTAAAACTTCCCCTGTCATTAATTAGAGCAAAACCGCCAATCAGCAGAGCGGTAAACTAAAAACGAAAGTAATATTGTTTCCATACTATGAGAACTCTTGCTCACCTCCATACTGGCATGACAACTGGCGCAACAGATGAGATAAGTAAATTATTTTCTCGAAAATCATTTTCTACATCTATCGGTTCTTCCTCTTCGTTTTCAATATGGTCGTTTTCGGAACAATGATTTTCTAAACCGAGCGCCTCGTTTTCTTTCATTTCAGACGACAGTGTAGCATCATCCTTTGATCTGGTGCACTCGTTTACGTCCGTTTTCACGTGTTCCTCATAAGATTGGTTGGACGGTCCACTACAACGTCTGTGCTCGTATTTCTCCACAGTTGATTTTTTAACACTTCTCTTTTTCCTCCAATTACACTTGGCATTTTCCTTCCACAGTAATTGCGTACGAGTAATACCTTCATATGACTGCTCAACGTCATCTTCGTAAACACGCTCCTCCTCTGTTTGAACTGTCGAGGAATCGTCTTCATTTTCTCTGATTTCGGAAAAGGGTTCAATATCCGTCGAAACTATATATGATTCTGTTTCATCACACTCTTCGCAAACCCAATGAATATCTTCATCCCAAGTTTCTTCTATCGCATCCAGATCTAGTCCCAGACAGTAGCTGAAACCAAAAAAAAAAAACAAACAAAAAAAAAAAAGAGTTCATAAAAAATCTGTAATCAAACTGAAAACAATGAAGAACATTGATGATTTTTCAGGACTTTCACATCTCTAATTCACACACACACACACACACACACACACACCCACACACCCACACACCCACACACACACACACACACACACACACACACACACACACAATTACTGTGTTGGCTTACAGGTGCACAGAAGCATCGAGACAATTGACACAGTCCACAAAGGCCTTAGCGAATCCCCTATCGCCACACAGCAAGCATATTGTCCCCTGTGTAATAGATACACAAGCTGTTTGATATACAGTTCATAATACAGTATGGAAAACCAGAATCAAAACGAGAAATATCAATCAATTTCAAATTGAGATGATTAATTGAGCAAACTAATGAAAAGTTACTGCGACAAGTACTCGTCAATTTATGCCCCAATTCCTCTCCACCATTAAAAAAAAAAAAAAAAAACAAAACTTCTGCAAAAATAACTTTGACTACCACCAGCCACCAGGGGCAGGAAGGAAGCGAACAAACAAAAAACAAAACGCAGCGCCAAAAAAAAAACCCAATTTGTGGGAAGAGAAAAGAGGAATCAGAAAATTTCCGCGATTAAACCGGCAAAAAAAAAAAAAAAAAAAAAAAAAAAAAATCCTAATGTGACGTAAGATACTCCATTAGATAAAAAATCAGAAAATCTTAATTAAGAAAAAGACGAGGGAATTAGGAGGAGGAGTACCATGAATGCTGTTCTTGTGTTTGGGGTTAATTTGTAAACCCTAGTGAAGAAGAACAATTGAAGAAGAAAGAGAGAGGTGAAGAAGAAGCAGTGACGACAAATGTAGCAGCGAAAAGCATAATTGCTGAATCAAAGTACTAAAAAATGTTATGCATGGGAGGGAAATAAAAATAAATGCGGAATCTAGCATGGGTCCAAAACTAATAATCGGATTTCGAATATTTTATTAGTTTTATTTTGTGACTGTGTGTTTGATGAAATGCCACGTGGCAGCAGATTTTTTCTTAATTTTTTTTTCCTGATTTCCTTTATTTATTCTGGAATTGTCCTCTTTGTTTTATGTTTAAGTGAGTTATTTAGAGTTAACTAATTTTTAATTTATTATAATATTATTTTTTAGATATATAAAAATTGTTAATAGTAATAAATTATGACTACAACTTTTTATTCTGTTATTCATATTAATATAATACACCAAAATAGTAATTACACATATCTATTATAAAAATAGTTGAAAATAGATGAAATTCTGAACGAAATATCCGGATTTCGATCTATTTTTTCTTTAAGATTGCAAATGGAATATGTATGAGATTCCGATTTTCGATCCGATTTAATTTTCTGAAAATATGTTTTACTAGACAATATACAAATAGAACAATTGCACCTTGGAAGACAACGATACATCCATATATCTGAACTTAGATTGAAAAAAAAATAAAAAAAAAAATCAGCTAAAGATGAAATGTGGATCAATGTGCAAAAATCTGCTAAGGCATTGAAGCCAACTGTCTCTCAAGTGATTGAATCTTAAATTGCATCTCAAGTAGATTCGCGTTCATCCCTTGTATTGATTTTCGAAGTCGATCTTTTACGCTCGTATTTGTGATCTGATCGAGTGCAGTAGGCCTTCCCCTCTTACACAGAATATCGCTAGCTTCTATTTCGGGTGAATATAAGGCGATCGATTTCTTTGCTTTCCTCTTACGTGCTGCTAAACCCGACTGCTCGGTGGGTCCCACAGCAACATCACCTCGCCTTCCCATTTCGGCTAATACATAAAGCAGAGAAACGGAAAAAAAATTAAACACATCTTACATACATTCCGGCGACAAAAAAGATTACAGAATAAAAATACGGCATACCTCTAACTTTCTTGTTCCAAAGAACTTTCGAGTTTTTCACCCATTCACAGAACCAATCGGACATGATTTTCTTCACTTCAGGCGACACTTTATCGCAACCCGGTAGCCCTCTGATTTTGGGGTGGACTCCAGCAAGATGTGCCTTAAGGCGCGAAATACCTCCATACGAAGAAATAAATCCACAGTAAATGCACTCTGCCTTGATTCTTGGTGCATCCAATTGATAGGCGTGTAACCAACCATTATCTAGTTGTTTCCCGCGTGTTTCAGTTTTAGTACCATCTGTTTCTAGTTTCCACAAAGAAAGAGTAAGAAACGAAGCGAAAAAGAAAGGTATGTATAACTGTCGAAAATACCAAGCCAAATGCATCGCAATCAAGATTTCGAAACGGGTGAATTAATAATAATAGCAAACGTAACTAGTGAGAATGTGCATTACCACTCAGGAACTCTGTAGGTGCTGTTGCTATCGGAATGATCGCATCCAATTTCTCTGTACATGAATGAGAATTCGATTCGTTGCTCTGCTTACTACCCCTAAATACTCCCCATAGATAATACTTGCCTTGAAATCCTGCACGTGAAACTATTTAGTCTAGAAAGGTTCGTTTATTTGTTAAAAGGGCAACTGTGTCACCGTAAAAAAAATATATAAAATACGCAGCTAATTGATGAACTCGAACTTACTCCAGTACAGAATCGGCAATTCCTTTGAAGTGAAAATCAAAAGCTCGCCGTTCTGCAGAAAGGCTTTCAACGCAAGCTCTTTATGCATCATTTCCTCCACCAAGCCGTCGAAAATTCGTTCACTTTACCGTTGATAAAATGTTAAAGGCGTGGTTCAATCAAAAAGCACGTAAATCGAAGGTATGAAGGTGAAAAAGTAAAATAAAACCCATACCTTATCTCAGATGGAAAGAAATAGAGTGCGATATCAACGCAGCTCGGTTCAGATTTCTCGAAACTTTTGGGCCATACGTCGGATACTGGAAGCATTTCAAGATCAAGCACCACTTGAAACTGACTCGCCTCATCATATACATTTCCGCGTGCTTTGCTAGACATGTGAGCTATAATCCCATCGATTATATCACGATTTTCGTTCCGAATATTGAAACTTCCCCTGTCAATAGCAGAATCGCCTATCAGCAGAGCAATAAACTATTCGTGACATAATGTAATATTGTTTTTCAATATTACGAGTCTTCCTCACCTCCATATTGGCATGACAACTGGCACGGCAGACGAGATATCTAAATTTTCTCGAAAATCATTTTCTACAGCCATTTCAGCACAATGATCTTCTAAACTGGGACCCTCTCTTTTTTTCACTTTAGTAGACAATGTAGAATCATCCTTTGATCTGGTGCACTCCTTCATGACCGTTTTTATGTGTTTGTCGTAATATCGTTTGGAAGGTGTGTTACAAAGTCTGTGCTTGTATTTCTTCACAGTTGATCTTTTAACACTTCTCCTTCTCGGCCAATTACACTTGGCATATTCCTTCCGCAGGAATTGCATGAGAACACCTTCATATGACTGCTCAACGCCATCTTCGTAAACACGCTCCTCTGTTTGAACTGCCGAGGGATCGTTTTCGTTTTTTCCATCTTTAGAAAAGCGTTCAATATCCGTAGAAACTATATGTGCTTCTGTTTCACAGTCTTCACAAACCCAACGAAAATCTTCATCACATGTTTCTTCTACATCCAATCCCAGACAGTAGCTGGGAAAAAAAAAAAATCAAACCGTTGACAAACACAATCAAGAACTAGTTAATGGCTAAACAAATTAAAGACGGTACGACTGCTTGTAGGGCGGTAAAAAATCATCAAAAAGCCCTGTCAAAAACTCGATGTCGTTTTTTTCATTTTTCCACTGAATTTACTAGAGCTTACTTACTACTTAAGCAGGACGAGAAAAAATATAGCAAAAGTATGTCGAGCGTAGTTAAATAGTTTAACTCGAGGCCGAACGAGTAAGAAGCTAAATATACGTTTACGCAACAAAACCACAAACAGCAAAAAAAAATGGCTTCGCTATCAATCAATCATCCACACTACCCGCAATATGTAATCAAACTAAACGAATGAAGAACATTGATAATTTTTTAAAACTCCAAATCTCACTAATTTACACTCACACACACACACACACACACACACACACACACACACACACACACACACACACACACACATCAATACTATGTGGCTGCTTACATGTGCACAGAAGCATCGAGACAATTGACACAGTCCACAAAGGCCTTAGCGAATCCCCTATCGCCACACAGCAGGCAAATTGTCCCCTGTGTAATGGATTTATACACATGTCGATTATCACACAAGCCAATAATACAGTACGGAAAAGCAGAACCAAAACGAGAACCAGTTCATCAAATTTTTCCCCAATTCCTCCCCACCATAACCCCATTCAAATATAGGCGCCTAAGATATTTAAAAAAAAAACCTGCAACAAAACGCAGACATAATCTACAGGAAGAGAATGGCAGAGTCGGAAAAAAAAAAAAAAAAAAAAAAAAACAGCATTTTCCAAATGTGACGTAAGATACTCAATCGGATAAAAATCAGAAAGAAAAAAAACTTGAAAAACAAGGAGGATTAGAGTAGTATACCATGAATGGCGCGAGAGATTACAATCTCAATTTGCTGTTGTTGTATTTGGGGATATTTTGTAAACCCTAGTGAAGAGTAATTTGCAGACGACAGAGGAGAAGAAGCAAAGACATATGTACTGCAGTAGCTGGGAAAAAGACAAAAACAATTTATGCATGGGAGAAGTTGGAGGAAATAGAAAAGTGCGCAATTTAGCATGGGTCCAAAACTATGTTTCATGAGCTTCCAAGGCGCAATTTAGCAAAGGTCCATAAATATGTTTATGAGCTTAAATAAAAGGCGCAATTTAGCATGGGTCTAAAACTATGTTTATGAGCTTATTATTGTGAAAGTGTTTTCGGGGAAGAATTTGAAAATGAAACTATTACTTATTTATCTTTTTTGGAGGGACAAAAATAAATTACCAGTCAAATCATATTTAAAGTTATTATTCGAGAACAAAATTTAATTATCGACATTGTAACATGGGTTGAATACAAGAATTACAAAGATACGCCATACCTAGTGCCTTTAATTTATATAGGGTAGAGCTTCGATAAACCAATACTCGATAAATTAATAAACTTGTTTAAATAATATTTTTTCCTGATTCGAATCGGGGAAAAGATGTTATAAAATAATATTTATTTTTAGATTTTTATACGCTTCATACAATGTTTAAATTAATAATGCATATAAATCTCTTCAAATACTAGTACAATACATGTATATACTTTAACAAAATATGTTGTAATTTTCTTTTGATTCTTGAAGTTGACATATATTGGTAGAATTAGCATCTTCAACTTCAGCATCTTTATCATTTCCCATCAATTTATTGAAAATAATAATAATACTACTAATATATTAATAGTAATTATTTTTTTTAAATTAATAATCATTTTATCCGTTTTGAAAATAATTAAATTAGAATGTAAACCATGATGGTCAAGAACTCCAAACCACAGCTGATAAGCTTTCATAATTTCAGACAATAATAGTAAGTTAATAGCTACTATTCAAATTATAATCCACAAGTTTTTTGTTCAACTAGACACAATCATATGGGCACAAATTACACCTAGGGAAGACAAGAGAAATACAATCCATATGTCTGAACTCCGGTAGAAAATATCGACTAAAGACGAAAATCTGGATCCATCGAAAAAAATCTGCTAAGGCATTGAAGCCAACTGACTCTCAAGTGATTGAATTTCGAATTGCATCTCATGCAGATTTTCACTCTTCCCTTGTATTAATTTCTGAAGCCTATCTTTCACGCTCGAATTTGTGATCTGGTCAAGAGTTTCTCTGAGTATGTGATGTCGTTTTTCGAACGAGATGATTTCGCCCGTTTTTCTCTGACTCTCTGTCAACCAAAAAAAAAACATGCGTAAGTTTTTTTTTTTCTTTTTTTTCTTTTTTTCCGGTTTCGTTTATGACATAATGGTGATTAAAGAAAGTTTCTTACCATGTGAGGATTCGTAATTCTCCATCGGTACACCTTTCGATTTCTTCGGGTATTTCTTGATTCCTTGAGCAGCCATCAAGGTTTTGACTTCCCAAGAAACATTAGGGCAACTCACCAGCTGCGCCGCTGGATCTCCGCCAGCCAAATGCACCTTCATTCGTGCAATGCCGCCTCGTTTAGATACATAACCACAATACTTGCATCTCGTGGCTTCTCCCATCTCATCCAACGGTATAGCATGATCCCATGTGTCATCTCTTGGCCTCCCTCTCTTCGAAGGATTGCCACTGCCATCTGTTTCAAGAAGTTAAAAAAATAATAATAATTATAAAAAAAAACAACTTTATTTATGTATCTCTAACGGCTTTACCATGAGACTTTCTTGTCCAGGTGGCGGTTGAGTTTTTCGTCCACTCATTAAACCACTCTTCCATCACTCTTTTTAGTTGTGGCGGCACATGAGGGCAGCCCTCTAACTGCATTTCATGAGAGCCGCCTGCCAAATGAGCCTTTAAACGGGAAATTCCACCGTACGAAGAAACATAACCGCAGTGATTGCACTGCGTTTTTTGCCTAGCTTCATCCAACGGCTTTGCATGCTCCCATGCACCATCTAACGGTCTTCCTCTCCTTTCGGATTCCATACTAACTGCTGCATACATGAGAAAAAGAAAAAAAAAGGAATTTGTCTTTAATCCCATGTTCAAAATCGAATCAGTTCTTACTGATAGGTGTATATATATACCTTGAGACATTTCCATGGTAGATACTGTCAAACTATTCGGCCAACCGGATATGACTCCCTTAGTTTCGGGCGAGAATAGAGCGGTCGATTTCTTTGCTTTCTTCTTATGCGATACATCCGATGGCTTGGTGTGTCCCAGAGAAACATCATATCGCCTTCCCATTTCATCAACTTGTACTCCCAATTCGGCTAATACACATAAATCAGAAAATAAAAAAATAAAAAAATTTAACCAGGATAGAAAAATCCGATACCTATCAAGATTTTCTTGAACTTTGAATAGATGGGGCAGCATACCTCTAATTTCCTTGGTCCAAAGAGCTTTGGTGTATCTAACCCATTCGATGAACCAATCAGACATCACTTTCTTGACTGGAGGCGACACTTTATCGCAACCTGGTAATCGAATTCTAGGGTGACCTCCACCGAGATGTGCCTTTAAGCGCGAAATGCCTCCGTGCGAAGAGATAAAGCCACAATATCTGCACTCTGCCTTCTGTCTCAATACATCCAATGGATTGGCATGCCCCCAAGCGTCGTCTAATTTTCTCCCCCTCCTTTCAGTTTTAGCACCATCTGTTGCTAATCTCCCCAAAAGGAGGATTAAGAAAAGAAGCAAAAAGAAAGGCATACATGACTGTCAAAACGCCCGTCAAAGTGCATCACAGTCGATTTTATTAGAAACAGATATACAAGATGAATATAAATAAGCGGTACGAAAGTCAAGCAAGACCACCACATGCTACGGGGTTTACATAATAATAGCAGAATGAGGCCAAATCTGTAAATAAATTCTCTAGAAACAAGAGTTCACGTGACATATAGTGCTGGTATACTAAGGCCCTGTTTGGTAAACATGTCTTACAAGAAGATTCTAGTGTTTACATGGAATTCCCACAACAGTTACCGGCTAGAATAAACGGCGTTTGAATCAAGAGTTTCCATGCATGGTGGTTTAAGGAAGATAAAAAAATTCATGCCGCCCCCAGTTATATGTCAGCAATAATTGCCTCAGACACAAGGGCGAAATGGGAAGAAAAAAAAATAGAAGGGATTTATTCAGCATACAAATTCAACGACGTCTAATAGAACCTATTACCTACTGCAGATTCTCTCACGAAGAAACTATATGATGATACTTCTCAGGTAAGCAGCGAGAATACGGATTGCAAAGTACAAACACGACTAACAACGTTTCTCAAAGGACTTACAAGGACTTTGTTTGCTTGAAATGGCTTTTGGGCTTCCTGTGTTGTCGGTTTTCCTTTGTTTGCCTGAATGTGGAGTTAAACTCTTCCTCACTTTAGGGTTTTGACTCTGGACATGGTGTTCAGTTCGATTGAAAGCTCCCCAAAAATATGGTTTCCCCTGAAATCCTGCAAATTCAAACGAATGGAAAATACAATTAATGCTTCTGTACACACACACATGTGTATATATATATATACACACACACATAATTATTCTTCGACTCACTGTGAAGCTTCCCGGGCAATTGGACAGAAGTGAATATCAAGAGTTCAGCGTCGCCAATCATTGCTTTAAGGGCAAAATCAGTGTAGATTGCGTAACTCAGCAGGCTATCAAAAACATCTTCATCTCTGTTGGAAGACGTTTGCATGTAAACATTAAATAGGGGGAAACGGGAAACCATAAGGAAAATAAAGAAATGATGATAAAATTAATTTGCTTCCGTCACCTTCCGTCGGGAAAGAAAAACAGTGCAACACTTTGTTCGGTAGGTGGAGAACTATTAAAGGATGTGGGCCATACATCGACGCGCGGAATCATTTCCAAGCATAATAACCCGGGCATTGTCCTTACTACCTCCAACACTTTCATACAAGCTTTGTTCGAGACGTGGCCGACTATATTGATATCTAAACTCTGAGTCGGGATATTAAACCTCCCTCTAAAAAAAATAAAAAAAGAATTAAAAAAAAAACCCTAATCACTTAGTACAGAAGTAAAAGAAAGTAAATTAACAACCGCGAAATGAAACAAAACCGATGGAGAGTTCATAATACCTCCACGCTCCAGCAACAACTGGCCGTGCGTATACACTGAACTCATTCGCCACGTCCCGTTTTTGGTCTTCCATTGTTGGACCCTGCGAAACGAAGTAATGATTCTTTATTTTTTTTAATTATTATTATTATTATTATCTATTTATTTTTTAGACAATTACGAATTACTCATCATCGAAGAAAATTTCACTGATTTTCTATTAAGATAAATATTTCTTGGATCCAGTAAATATCAGCTTTACCTCAGCAATCTTGAATATGATCAGAGTTCAATAGCAGATCATTCAATTTTTGCACGGAAAATTCAACTTTTTATAATACCCACATGAAAAAATATACTACTCAGACTATTAAAAAAAAAAAAAAAAAAAAAAATTACTGTACACTAGTCTTCAACTCTCAGAAGAAAATTAGGGAATCACAAAATTGTGCATTTTTAACAAACATTAAGTTCGCACGATACCTTAAATCAAATTAAACTACAGCATCTGTTCAATTGATTCAGCTCAAGCAGAGAACTACCGAG
This sequence comes from Erythranthe guttata, assembly GCF_000504015.1. The sequence goes on from NW_012195031.1 coordinate 194,101, forward strand.
AATTGAGCATAAATCACAAAAAAAAAATATAAAATTAAAAAAGAAAAGGGGCAGAAAAACGAAGAGTAAATTAGAGCAGATTGAAAGAAAAAAAAAAATCGGAAATCATGAAATTAACAATACCTCGAACAAGTTTTCGAATTTCATATGCCTTCTCGATTCGGGGAGGGGGGGGAAATTGAAAATCTTGTATTTTTTCTACTGATTTTACGCCGGAGTTCGAGAGTAATAATTCAGTTTAGCAAATGATTTTGATAAATTGTGTTCAGCTCCTTTATGTTTGTGAATATCATTTTTCAGGCCACCTTTTCTCAAAATTCTAAATAAAAAATAAAAAATAAATAAATAAATAAATAAATAAAAAGTAAAAAAGCAATCCTTCCTATTGGGTTGGGCCGTTCATTGAAAAGTATGATGGGCAATGGATCCGGGTTGTTAACCGGGTCTACCGGTTTGATTATTGACAGGCCGCTTGGCCCAAATTCCACCAATTTAATTATTACACTTCTATTAATATTTTCTTTTATTCGTTTATATACTTATTTACATATATGAGAAATATATAATTTTTATTGCAACTTTGAAAGTTTTGATTTTGTATTTTTCTAATTTTTTTTAAACGGATTGAAATTAGTTTTTGTTTCCAATGTTAATTCTATCTGATCAGTTCGATTCTCACCCCTATTATGAGCTTCTTAGTTACTGATATTATCTATAATAGATGAAAGAAACTCAAGTACCATCTTTGAATAAGTGATTTAATCCAATGGATAATTTTCTTAATTCAAATTTATTGTATAAACAAAGGTAGTCAATAGTAGTTTTGTAATTACTGATTAGTGGTAAATCAAAATTATTACGAGTGGCAGTTCTATAATTAGTTATTGATTGTTAATTCTGTAATTATTGTTGAACGACAGTTCTGTAATTAGTTAGGTGAATAGCACTTGTGTACCAGAACTTTATTTCTTATTAATTTTTCTTCCTCAAAAAAATTAATCAAAAAAAAAAATTGTACAACAATTATTCAATGCCATCAAAAGGTAATTAATTAGTCATTACCAGAAGATTAAGGTTTAAAAAAAAGGGATTAAGTGGGCAGCATGAGATTGCACAGTTGAAGGGGTGGTGTGATGATTATCAAATTCCAATAAAGCAAGAAAAGCAACACCATAATATTTAAGAAATAAACCATCCATTAATACTACTTTTAGTCTAGATTCCACTAATCTCACAAGATAAGGACTGCTTAATCCCGTATTAACAATTTGTTTAGTGGGATTAATTCGACCAATCAGCTTCACGACACGCAGGAAAGCTGAAATCCGATGTCATATTATGTGGAATTATACGAAACAATGTAGTGTATATATACGCATAGGTTGTTCGGTCCCGACTTCCCATCATTTTTTTCGAGTCTTTTTAACTTGTACCGCAAAACGTTACTCTGTCCGATTTCTTTTTTTCGTTTTCGTTAGCATGAAAGTATCATGATGTCGTTGTTGAGTTAGTTCGAGAAATCCTACTATCGCGTGCTCACTTCTCGTAATCTGTCAAAATTACCATGGCGCCCCTCTACCCCTTGATCGAAACGAAGAAGCTTCCTCCGTTTCTGAATATTGGTGAGTTGAGTTTAATTTCCATTTTCGTATTTGTTTCTTGTTTTCTGTTCGAAATCCGACCGGACTTATATAGTACTTGTGAAGAATCGAAAGTGAATTTAAGGTTTTAAAGATGCTGTCTTTTGTCCAGGTGATGAAGAAAGTGTTCAAAGCTTTTGGTGGGGATGAAGTGTACAGAATCAAATTTCATTTGATTTGTTTTTATTTAATAGAATCAATTATTAATAGCTTCTGTTTGGAATTTGGATTGATCACCTTGTTTAATAATCAATATATCAAATACTCAATCCCTCCCGTTTTATTCGTCTTATTCGTCGTATTCGTATACGGTTTCTACACGCATATTAACAAAATTACTAAATTGCCCCCCCAAAGAAAGACGGTTGTAACAGCAAGAAGAGAAAGTGATTGTACCGTCCCGTTTTCTTCGTCGTATTCGTATACGGTTTCTACAGGCATATTAACAAAATTACTAAATTGCCCCCCAGAAAAAGACGGTTGTAACAGCAAGAAGAGAAGTGATTGTATTACAGACAAAATTAAAAACAGATTCATCTAATTTACTTGAGGCAGATCAACTGTAACTAACAACAGAAAACGAACATGGAATAAATAACAAAAAAAAAAAAATTGCTATTCACACGCCAGTTTGGTATCGAAGCTGCTCAAACAGATGGCGAAAGCCTGAAATGCAGACAAAGGGTACCGATAATCCATAGTGAATATATCTTTACCAACTTTCCCGAACTGCAATATTATCTTATCCTGATCGGACGGAGTGTTCGCGGGAGCCGCGGTGGGCCCACCACCAGCCGTTACCGCCTGTGCCACCGCAGCAACAAGCTGGAAGTTCTTCACCGAGGCCACCGTCACCCTCCCCCTGAAATTCAAACACCAACACTGCAGCTGCTCGTGCCACCTAGGCGCCTTATTTTTCAATACCAAAGGCCCATCCTTAGCCACGTCATCCCGTTCGTCGGGGGCCGCTACAACAATGTCCGAAAATCTCGCGCTGCCGAATTCTATCGAGCTCCCGACGCTCCTGAAGGAATCCCCGAGGGTGCTGGGGATCAGGAGCTCCTGTGGGCCCGGAACGAACCCACCGGGCTCCAGAGAGGACGCGGGGATGCACTGCATGACGCAGTGCATCTTGCGCGGGCCCCGCGTGCCGAGCACGTTGAGCTCGTACGAGACCTGGGCGATGCTGTGGGTCCCACTAGGAACTTTCGAGGAGACTTTTTTCGAGTGGCTCGTGGCTACGCCAGGTGGCGGGAGGGTACTGGAGGAGGAGGTGTTGTGAGGCGGGTGGGTGTCGTATATTACGAACTTGGTCCCGAGGAAATTTGAGCTGATTATATTTAATCGGTAAGGTAATGTTATTACGAATAAATTGAGGGGAATAGAGATATATATATTATTTATTTATTTGCATTAGGACTCACCGGAGTTTTCCGATATAAGTGTTGTTCGATCTCGATATGTTGTCGGAATCCATTGAGATAATGTACTCTGTGTGAGTGGTTCGGCGATTTCGTTTTGCGGAGAGAAGGAATTTACCGGTCTCTACAAGTAAAGCTGCAACAGTGTAGCATATTTTGAGTTTTAAGTTAATATTTATAGACTTTGATTAAAATAAGATAAATTCAAAATATAATCATATGAAATCTTGATTATACCATAATCAAGATTCAAAAGTAACCGACAACCTTAATTCAAGATTAAGCATGCAATTTTTTCCAAGGAAGATAAATTAATTTCGAAAACACACACAACTTTCACTGAAGGAAGCACGAACGAGAAATAACCGAATTAACCAATTTACTCGATGTCTGCGTTAACAAAAAACACGGACTTCGAATCTAAAACAGCCATAGATTCATTCCAAGAAATCAAAAAAACGAGCCAAAAAATCGGAAAGAAGAAACTTGCCAGGGCTAAGGCAAAGAAACAGATGGTAGGTCAAACTAGACTTGTCTCTCTTAATAAAACACTGAATCGGTCCCTCTCGAAACCCCGGCTGCAAAAAGAAAAAAAAAACAAATTCATCGCCGATCAACTATTTACACTATGAAGTATATTATCGACTACATTAAATAATTATAAAAAAAAAATACCTGCTTGAGGGATATAGGGAAGGTCAATTTTCCGGAAAATTCAGGGCATCGAACAATGTCTTTGCACATTTCCCTCCAAGACCGACAAACAGCTGCACAAGCAACAACGTGCTTTCGATCGGGCCATGTGGACTCACTATCCTCCAACCTCTTAATCACGTCTCGGAGCAACTCCGGCGGAAGCCCCGCCCAACAACCGCTCTGCACCACCACTTCGGGCCGATCGTGCACCTCGTGAACAGCACCATGGGACTTTCCATGGCCCCGCCTAGACAAGTTTCCGATACTATCCCTTATATCTCGAGCTATGCTTCGAAAAGACATGTAACGGTGAACTTGTTTATCGAACTTTCTGCAAATTTTCGAAAGATTGGAGTTTGAATTTCGAATTTCGAATAGTTTGGCATCTATTGTTTAGTGAGAAAACCCATTCCTTTTTTTTTACTTAGCTTAAGAGCAAAGGGGAAAAAGAGATGGCTGAGGAAAAGCACAAAGGAAGAAAAGAAGATTCCCCCTAAAAGAAGAAGAATCTCACATGGAGTACACAAACAATAATCAGTTTCCCGCTTCTAATTTCATATTTAATTCTGCATCAATTGATGAATCATGAGCAAATAGAAATAAAAATTCAAGTACCATAATACTTCAAATAAAAAAAAAAAAAAAAAATCACGAGTTCGCATTTTCTACAATCAAATTAGAACAGACATGAATGCAGAGACAACTCGGATACATCGACCAGAAGCGAAAATGCCGGAAATGTAAGAACGGGTAGGGTGGGGGGTGGAGGGGTAAGGGGTAAACCTTGTAATTTGCGTCCATGGAGGATTGAGGACCACAGTTGTTCTGTATCTGCAAGTGTATGTGTGTGTATGTGATTTTGCGGTCCAGGTGTTTGAATAAATGTCTCAGTGAACGCGTTTCTCTATCTCTCTCTCTCTCTCTTCCAGAATACTTTCTCTCTCTACAAATCTTAGGAAAGTGTCTCTTCTCTTGCACTCCCTTCTGTCGGATTCCCCACACACACACTGTTAAATCCGCTTCACGGGCCTCCTCGCTGGTTTTTTTTTTGGTACTGAAACAGCATAAACAGAGGTACAGATAATGATTTATATTTCAGGTAATAATAATAATAATAATAATAATAATTTTATTGATAGTAATTGTTAGTGTTTAATAAGTGTATGAGGATAAGACAAAAGTAGTGTACACGTAAGAAATCGTTGAGGGGTATGTATCACGGCTTTTGAGATCCTACACCGGGTGAAATACACCGGGTAGATCTTTACCATTCATATACACACAAACACACACACACCCACATTGGTATGTGTAGATCAACGGTAAAAAATCACCCGGTGTAACCTTCACCGGGTGTAGGATAGATAAAACCTATGTATCACTCTATTTAGCACTAATTATTGGAATATTTAAAAGGTGAAAATTAAATAAATAGTAAGTCAACGGTCTTTTTTTAATGTTATGAAAGGCCATTTTCACCCCTCAAATCTCAACCTTTCATATTGCCTAAAGCTAAGTCAATGAGTTAATTTTGCACAAATCCACAATTAAAGGGAATATATATATTTTTTTTATTATTCATTTACATGCACACCGCAATATAATTATTTTACTAAATACATTTGTTTTGTTCAATTCAATTTATAAGACGCAGATTGCTCATTATTTTTTTTTTGAGAGAAAGGATCATATATTAGGCATAAATAGCCACATCAAACGGGAGAACATCACCCTCAAGTTGGTCCAAAACGGCCATCTGAGCAAGGGCATGGGCTAGACAATTACCCTGTCTTTTGATAAATGAAAACGAACAATCAGAAAAAGAATTCAAAAGGAAAAAACAATCATCAAGAAGAGCACCATATGACGCGTCTAGGAATCCCCTTCCTCGTAAGGCATTAATAATCTGCAATGAATCCCCTTCTATGATAACTGAAGACCAGCCCTTAGCCACTGCCGTCGACATTGCATAGAGAGCGGCACGAGCTTCACCCTCAACCGCCTTAGGTCGACCTATGAGTTTTGCAACGCTCCACCAACTGCATCGCCCCTCCGAGTCTCGAGCCACCATCGCAACTTTGTAAAAGTCCATATCTGCCGGAAGTGCAACATCAAAGTTGATCTTAATTGTGCCTGGAGTAGGAGGTGACCAGGCGGTAGGGGGTGACGATTGTGCAACGGAACTTCTCAAACTCTGAGCTTGGCGATATGATAGTAGGTATGCAGCAGCCCAAGATGGTAGATCGTTGATCGATGCACGACTTCCATTATGAACACCATTGTTCCTAGCATTCCACACTCCCCAAATAACGGTCAATGCAAGCAAGAAATGTTCGTGGTCCAAGTGACTTTTAATAAATTCCATCAAACCCCAGAAAGACGAGAACTCAGCCTTGCGCTCCAATTTAAAGGGTTCTGCACACCAAACATCCTCTATACCATTGCATTTCTGGAACACATGCGTGGAAGTCTCGTACTTGTCGCCACAAAATCTGCAAAAAGGGGAAGAAATAACTTTACGTCTGAAGAGCGTCGTATTATTAGGGATAATGTCAGCGCAGATTCTCCAAAGAAATAGGCGAATTTTTGGAGGTAATGGTAAATTCCAAATAAACTTCCAGTTCCTAGATGCCATTCCACTCGTAGAACTCCCACCAGCGAAAGTATTAGTCTTCGTATGACAATTTTTCGTTAAAATACTATGGTAACAAGACTTGACTGAGAAGCGACCATCCTTCGTCAAATTCCAAATAAGCTTATCATTAGCCTGTGCACATCCTATGGGTACCGCCAAGATTCGCTGGATATCAACCAGCCAAAAGGTCTCCTGGAGAAGAGTCACATTCCACGAGCGAGTTGAAGGATCGATCAAATCTGAAACTTTGTCGGGAAATGCTGTGTGAACAGGTCGTTTTGTAAAAATCTTAGAACCACCAACATCTGTTAACCATGGGTCACTCCAAACAGATGTCGCATTACCATTTCCAATTCGGATTCTTGCTCCAAGAAATAAATATGGTCGAGTCTGATGGATACTCCGCCAAGTCGTCGAAGGTCTTGTTCCCAACTCCGCTGACCACACATCTCCAGTTGGGAAGTATTTTGCCTTTAAAATTCTAGATAATAAGAGATTAGGAAGGTGTTGGATGCGCCACAATTGCTTTGCTAATAAAGCAATATTAAAACATCGCATATCCCTCAAGCCCAGCCCCCCGAATTCTTTGGCCATGCACATCTTCTGCCAAGATAACCAAGCCATGCATTTTTTTTTACCATTGCCCCACCAAAATTTACGAATAATAGACTCAATTTCAGATAGAAAGTTTTGGGGTAGCATGAAACAACTCATAATGTATGCCGGGATCGACTGTAAAACCGCCTTGATCATCACTTCTTTACCGGCCTTCGAAAGGTGTCTCTCACCCCAGCCTTTAATCTTGCCCCACATCCGGTCTCTAATGTTTGCTCATTATTAATAATGCATAATTAATTTGTTGACCATGCATGCTGTTATTTGGCACGTTGACTTTTCAAGCTCCACCGGTGGATTGGATTGGATCCAAGGAAATTAATATTAAATAATAATAAATTAATAAAAATGTTTTAATTTATTTGTGTTAAAAATTCATCATTCAAATATATAAAGATCTATTTTTATTTTTTATTTTAGTAATGAAGGAACCCGCACCTATAATCTCGTATAACAGTTTGCAAATCATACAACAAACGTAAATCATAGTATGCTAATTATATGTGATAAACTCGACTTAGCAAGCGTTAACAACGGGATTTGAAGCTCACTTGTTCCAACTGATTAAAAAGACGTAGTTTATCATTAGGTGTGGAGGGGGCAGCATGCCATTTTTGTGTTTTTTAAGTTACTATTTGTCCGGCTAGGCATTTGATTAACAAAAATTAATTATAATTATAGGTTATGGGACAAAAATTAACAAATACTTTAATTAACTAATCAAACCATAATACAATATAATTTACAGCCCAAAATGTTATAAGAAATACAACCACCATTAATTAATTAATTAATTAATTCACGGAATCATTTGTATTTCTTTCTCATGGGATGCTGACGTGGCGATGCCGTCAAAACGGGCCTCCTCAATTGAACTATCCATTTTCTGTTGGGCCCCAATTCGGGCTTCTCGGTTTCTACCCCACAGAAAACTATAAAGCCCACTAATCAACAGCCCACCACCCAAAACACTGCATCACAAACAACAAATTATTATTAATTTTCTTTAAAAAAAAAATGAACAAATTATTTTTTTTGAAAATATTTTTCCCACAAGTAAAATCAAATAGAAAAGCACTAATCTACTACGTATTTCCAATTTCATTAAAAAAATTTACAAAAATCGGAAATCTGAAGTTTCGAAAATCGTAATGAAAAAATATTTTGCAAAATTCGAAAAATTTCGAATCAAAATCGTATGTACTAACCTTCCCCAGTGAAGAGTTTCCTTAAGAAAAACAGCTGAGAATATTGCCGCCAAAATTAGTGCTAAAGGGCTGAAAATCGCACTAAAAACAGGACCTTTTTTCTCTATGATCCAAGCTTGCAACCAATAACTTAATCCTGTCACAATTATCCCCTGCAAATTTCCATTTTTATTTAATTAATTAATAAATTAAATATTATATATAATAAATTAATTAAAAAAAAAAAGAACATACACAATAGGCAATAGATAAAAGTTCAATATTCCAGCCAAGCTTCCAAGAAGATAAATTCCTTTCCATAGCAGCCCCATAAATTGTTGCTGTGAGAGAACTAAATCCACACTGCAGAATTGTGAGCCTTAATTTACCTGGATATTGTTTCAAAAGTGGGGCCTGAAAAATATGATTATTAGTATTAGTAATTAATTAATGATAATTAAGACATCGGTAACTTATAATTTTAGCCCTCGAGTTTGCCCCAATTTCACATCTGGTCTCCATAATTTATAAAAAAAAATACATTTGGTTCGTCATATTTCAACAATTGATGGACACATGCTTGATTCCGTTATGCACTAACAAAAAATTGACGAAAATGACCAAAAATGTTAATTTTTTTAAAACACGAGGGACTAAATATGCTGTTTTGTGAATAAGGAGGACCAAATGTGGAATTGAGGTGCACTTAAAGGACTAAATTGTATTTTTAAATCTATGGGTAAATTACAACCACCTCCCTTAAGTAAAACCTATTTACAACAAAACCTCTTATTTTTTATAAAATACATCCAGCCCCAGCAGTTTGTAAATTTCTTACATCCAAACCTCTACCAAAGGGTGTTAATGTAAGTAATCTACAAATTACGGGAGGTGTATGTAATTATAGAAACATGAGGGATTTTTTGTAAACAGACCTTACCTCAGGGGGCTAATGTAGTTTACCCTTAAAGAGAGGGGTAACCTGCATAGTGAGCCACATGGCGTAAAAGAATTGGCCGGAAATGGCGAGAACAGAGCCCTTGATCCAATCCTGTTTAGAGCGAGTACTGTTTTGAGAAGAATTGTGGGCCGTTGGATTTGATGAATCGGAATACAAAGGTGGGCCCTTGTAGAAAGTGAATGCCATTGCTCCTGATAGACAAAGCATGGTACCAAATACCTTTGCCATTCCATGCCACTTTCTTATGCCTAAGTTTTCAATCCTATATATATATTTATTATTATTTTATTAATAAATATCATTAATCAATTATTCATAGTCTATATATATTGAAGATGCATTCTTATTTGGTGCTACTTAAATAGTTAACACATGGGAGATTTATGCAATATTGATTATTAATTTTTAATTTTTTATAATGAAAAAATCTGCAGCCAATTAGGTGCACTGCTACACTCTCGTGTAATAGCTTGCAAACCTTAAGAGAGACGTAAGCAATAGTAAGATAATCATTTGTAACAAGTTCCACATAGCGATTGTGACAATGGAATTCGAACATCGGCCAATTGACACATGCTCCTTTGAGGAATTCAAATTTTAATACAAAATACAAAAAATATTGATTATTATTTTCAATTTTGAAGTTTTTTTCTTCGGCCAACCATGCATGTACGATGAGTTTGATCTATAAAGTGTTGGCAATGAAATCGGAACTGAAAAATCAAATAGTAACTCGAAATGTTTTGAGCTAATTAAAGTGGTCGTGGGGGTCAATTTATGCTTACGAAGCATAGCAAATTTCTCGCAACTCGAAATTAATAAATATTAAAAAAAAAAAACATAATTAAAGTAGGGATTCATGAACTTAATAAAACTTAAAAGCATAAAGAGCTTTTTGCATTATAAATTAGTAATTAATTATCATTAGATAAAGTAATAGACAAATGTTGCAAATTCTATCCCCATTTCCATTTACTTTATTTGCCGATAAATATAATTATTTTATTTAAACCATATTTTTAGTTGTTTATTATAAAATTTTGATATATCATGAAATAAGAAATGAATTACCTTAAACAAACAGCCATAATGAAGACCAATGGAGGAACTATGCTGAGTATGGCTGTACCAAATGTTGCAGAAATATAGTTCAATCCAGCCAAGTTTAGGTTAAAACTCAATGCAAGCCTGTATATATAGTTAATTAATTAATTAATTAAAATCATCATACATATATAATAATATAACATATGTATATGTACGGAATAGAATAATATTAATATAATACCCATATGAAGAAACAAAGAAAATCTTGAAAGCTCCAGCCCATGTAAGAGGAGCACAACCCTTTCTGACAAAACAAACAAAAAAATTACACACACACACACACAAACACACAAACACACATGCATGCGTATATGTAAATATATAGTTACTTGTGGAAGAAGAAAGCAAAAGGAAGCAAGGCAACGGTGGCGAAGGACTGTCGATAAGAAACGAAAACGGAAGGCTTCATTCCGTGAGACATAGCTGCCTTTGAGAATAATATCATCCCTGCATAGCTGCACTGCAATACTATCACTGCAATATATGCCTTTTGTTTCTCCATTTTCATTTTTTTATTTTTTTTATTTTTTGATTGATTATATTTTCGACTCTTAGCTTCTCTCTCTCTATGTATATATATGTACATATATGTTGATTGTATTTGTAGCTAGCAAGATTGATCTTGTTCTGATATAGGGATGTAATAAACTATTATTGTAGTAATTAAAGAATGTTTATTTAATTAAAACTTTAGATACACGATTGAGTTGAAAAGCCTATTTCAACTTCAACCATATATTTATATTTTTTTAATATAATTTTTGTATTCATGATTCGTTCACATCCTTTCAAAATTGGAATACCTATATATTTAGGTCACATCTTTATTTATTGATTCTTGAGTTAGGGTTGGAAATCAGATTGATCAGATCGACATTTTAGCACTTAAAATTTCTAATTTTGTTTTATTCTTTATGAGCGAAACTAGCGCAATACGAAAATTATATATACTACTAAAAAAATTACGTAAGTAATAATAATAATGATGATGTTATGCATATAATTTTCGAAAATATAAAATCAGATCGAAAATCGGAAATTCCATTCGACAATCCACTCCTATTTCTTTTAAGAACAAGTGCACATTTATAAAATTACAGGCGCAGTGAGAAGATGGAGTGGGGAACTGGAATTAGTGGAAGTGGCATTTTCAGTAATTTGGACCACTACACTACACCCATTAATGGCTATTGACAACGACGTGAGCGAATCACTTAGCAATTAATCACGAGTTAATAGCAATTAATCACGAGTTATTGCTATTGACAGTTGGCACCTTAAAAAAAGGGGTAATATGCTATGAACCCCTCATACGAAACCTAAATTCAAATTTTTAATTAAATTCTTAGATTGAAATAATATATGACCCACATCCTTATATTTTTTTTAATTCCTATCTTGCCCTTATACCCTAAATCTTATAACCCACTTATTCACGTTTTTCTCAGACCTATTTTTTTGCGTTATTCTTCTTCTCTCTCGGGTTCTCTCGCTCTCTGCTCTCTCTGTCTCTGCTCTCTCTTCTCACTCTCTCTCTGTCTCTGGCTCTCTCTTCTCACTCTCTCTCTGTCTCTGGCTCTCTCTTCTCACTCTCTCTCTGTCTCTGGCTCTCGCTCTCGATTTATTTTTCTCGATCTCCAAGCTATATCTCTCGCCACAACTCCACCCCATGATTTGAGAGGAGGTGGTGGCTATAACCATGAAATCGACTATATGGCGTTGCTGGAGGCGGTGGGGAGGGATGGTGATTGCGGCGGCGGCGGCTCTGGGGAAGGCGTTGGTGGTGAGCGGCGCCGGTCATGAGGATGGGCTCGTTGGGCGGCGACGCTCAGGGCTGAGGGGATGGTGTCGGTGGTGCTCGTCGTTGGGGGGGTTATGGCAGCGTGGGTGTAGCGGCGTGGTGATGTTGGTGTCGCAGATCTAGGGTTTGGTGGAGGAGATCTACGGTTTGGTGGGGCGGATCTAAGATTTTTCGATTTCATGTTTATAGATACCTATGAGTATCTATGGGTGTCTATGGTGTCCTACGGCTAGGGTTCAAAGGAGAAATTATGGTTTTAAGAATATGTGACTACAGATTACTATAGGTTCCTATGGTGTTCTACGGGTTTCTATAGAAGACTACGGCCGAAAAAATTAAAAAATTATAATTTTCAATATTATGTAGAAAAAAATGAAAAAATACGAAAATACAAAAGAAATAAAATTGTTCTACGAAAAAAATAATAATAAAAATGCTAGATGCGAAAATAAAAATGTTAAATGTAGAATGAAAAAATGATAAATTCAGTTTAAATATTACTTGGTGCATATTTTATTTTTTGGATGTGGCGGCATTATTGGAATTAAATTTATAAAGGATGTGAATCTAATGTTTAGTTAGACTTGTCATTTAGTTCTAATATGTTTTCTCACCAGGATCTATATCTTAAAGCCCCTAAAAAAAATTAGTAACACTTTGCACCTCAAAACATAATGAATTGTGCATTAATGCACTCTGAATGAATTTTTAAAGCTAATGAATGTTTAGGATGCCAAACGTCGAATTAATTTTTTTTTATTCATCAATATTCTCCAAATTACAAAGTGCAAAAAAAAGATACACCTCGTCAACATATTTAAAACTTATATTTTTAACACAAAAATCCGTGCTACAAAGAAAAACTCATTGAACTACGTTGTTATCAAGTTTTTTGAAAATTATGTATTCTTCCAAAAATGTATACCAAATATTTTCACCAATTACAATAAAAGACCCATCAACCGAAAATTTATGTTTATTTTTTGTGATTTTTTCAAGTAATTCGGTGTGAATTTTTTTCCGCACTTTGTACGCTCAAAGTTACGTTCGGAAGTAGAAGAAAATAACTATTTAATTTGTTATTTTGCACTCTGAAAATATTTTTATGCCCCCATTAGGTTTTAAATATTTAATTCAGGGTACATTGTAAATGATTCTTTGTGTTATAAAGGGTGCAAAATACTATTATTTTTTTTTTTTTAAAGTGCAAAGTGATAAAGTTCTATATTTCAAGGGTGCAAAGTGGAATTAAGCCTATCTTTATTATAAAGTGAGGGTTAGATTGTCCAGCACCAAGTTAATTAAATTATAATAAGTACACCAATTTTTCCCACATTTAAAAAAAAATGTTATCTGTACAGTTGAATAAGTAAACTAAGGCAAACATTTTAAGAGCAAACACACACATGTCAAAATCAAATTATAGAAATATATACATACATACACACACAACATGATCATATATATCTATTTCGTGTTAATCACTAGTAATATATTTTTCACAAAATTAAAAAAAGCCAAAAAAATAAATAAAAATAAAAAGAAAAGGGAATCCTACTGTACATTAGCAAAAAAGAGCAATAATTAATTATGAATCATGAATTATGACACATAATGCACTAATTAATTAGACAGTAGTAATAACATTGGTCTCTTCTTTAGCATCATCACATAATTTCTGTATTATATTATTTGCTTCTTCTTTATTCTTCCCCCATATCACACAGTACAATCCTCCAACCAGTAATATGCCTCCACATATACTGCACCACAAAAATTAATTATACATCTAATTAATTCACATATATAATTTGAATAAATACATTTTTTTTATTAAATTAAAAAATTAGGTATACCTTCCCAAATAGAGTATCTCCTTCCAAAGAAAAGCAGAGAAGATAGCAGTAAAAATAAGAGCTAATGGAGTAAATGTGACTGCAAAAAGTGGGCCTTTGTTCTCCACTACCCAAAGTTGCAGCCAATATGATATTCCAGTTACTACTATACCCTGCATGCAGTTTAATTAAATTAATTGTTATATATTATATATTTAATTAAATAATATTTAAAAAAAAAACATTTTTTTATGCTTTTTAATGATTACTAATATCCTAGTTTCTTGTTAATGGACATTGGACATATGATATTGTATTGTGTGGATTGTGACACATGCCACTCTTTTGGGATGTCACAAAATTCAAGCCCATCACACTCTTAATTCCTATATTATTTTTATTTATTTTTAAAATTGATAGACAAATCAAGAAATGACCATCTAGACGTACTTTAATCAGTCGAAAATTGAATATCTGAGTTATAAAATGAAATGTCTTCTATACATATTATAATTGTACGAAGAAACGTATAAAAAAGTCAATTTGACATAGTCAGTGGCGAAATCAGAATTTTATCAATAGAGGCCGAATAAAAAAAAAATAATGTAAAAAAATTTTAACGACGAGTACAAACGTTCCAAGAGTGGCGAGTCTAGGATTTTGTTACAATGCGAGTTCAAATTTTCGGAAAAATAATTAGGACTTCTTTTTAAAATAGTTTGGATTTTGAGTGGACTAAATAATAAAAGTTGAGTGGATTAAATATATACATATTGTAGTGGATTTTTTATCAATTGAGTGTGGACTCGCCCCTGGTTCCAAGCCACAATTCGTAAATTCGTAAAAATAATTACTCTTATTTTTTTATATGAAACTAAATTGTTAAAAATTATAGGCGCGCACACAATACAAAGACAATAAATTATTTAATATATACATATGTATAGTAGTAAATGAAAAAAAAAATAGAAACTTACACAATATGCGACAGAAAAAAGATTTAAATCCCAATTAAGTGTCCAAGCTGATTTATCTCTGTCCATAATCATTGCCCAAACCGTTGACTGTACGCAGCTAAACAAACACTGCAGCATTGTTAGCCTAATTTTTGCTGGATATTGCTTCACTAGACTTGCCTATATTATATTATTAACAACAAATTAATTAAATTAAATCATTGAAGAAATAACAAAATAAATATTAATTAATTAAGTAATGGTCAAATATAATTAATTAACCTGCATGACAATCCAGGAGGACCAAGCAGTGTTGGCTGAAAGCATAAGCAGACAACCTTGTATTGACTTCTCTTTGGTAGTGAAATGAGTAATAATATTATTTGTATTGTAAATAGCATTCGACCGGTTCATGAAATTTAATTTCGGCCCTTTTACGAATGCGAAAACTAATGCCCCGGAAAGGCTAATTACGGAACCCACAAACTTCATTATCCCCGGAAAATCCTTCACCGAAAAACTCTCGATTCTTAACCAAAAAAAAAAAAATTGTTAATTTTTGAAAATAATGTATGCATATATATATATAATTTTTTTTTTAAATTTAATTGATTTCTCGAGATTAATTTTCTTAATATATGTACCTGAATGCGACAGCGATTAGGAAGGTGAGTGCGGGAATTGTGTTGATGCTGGCGGAAGCAAAAGTTGCGGAGACGTAGTTTATTGCGTACGTGTACAGATTCAGACTCAGAGTGATTCTGAAAAATGTTAATTAGTACACAAGAAATTAAGGTTTAATGTATATAAACGAAAAATGTAAATTCCAATAATCTAGAAAAAATATTTATTATCGAGAAGTTTGATTATATTTCAAGAACGTTACGTACCCGAACAATGAAATCAAGAAAATCTTCAAGATTAGACGGTATGACAGAGGCTCCGTTTTCTTCCTGTTTTTTTTTTTTTTTTTGAAAAAATAAATAATTGAAAATTAGTTAACAAGAATGTGCATGTGTGTGTACCTAAGAGAGAGAGAGAGAGAGAGAGAGAGAGAGAGAGAGAGAGAGAGAGAGAGAGAGAGAGAGAGAGACCGGTCGAAGAAGTAAGCGAAAGGAGCGAGGGCAAGAGTGGCAAATGCCTGCCGATAAGCAACGAAAACGTAAGGGTTCATTCCTTTAGAAATCGAAGCTTTAGAGGACAAGGCCATGCCTGCATATGCAAGCTGCACAAATATCATTGCCACGTAAGCTTCTTTTTCTCTATA